>RJWJ010019739.1:0-29920 GCA_004363605.1 Indri indri | reverse complement strand
GTCTGCCTAAGGGCTGCAGCCAACAGTCTAGAAGCCGGCGTTGAGCACACGAGGCAGGTAGCTCACGCTAATGGGGTTCAACTCTCTAGGGCTGCATTTGGGGTGTGGGTGCCACATGTATCTCCCATGTGGTTAGTGCGTATGCGAGAAAGAGGCCATAGGTGATGGGTGTACGGATGGATGATGGGTGATTGATAGATGGGTGATAGATTAACGATAGGTAGGTAGATACATGGTGTGATTCCAAAATTATCTAATAAGATAAGGAAGACCAAGAAATGTGCTCTCTATGCAGAAACAAGGGACACAGTCAGTGACCACCACCTTTGCCATGACTTTCCTGTATCTACAGTGTGGCATGGACATGGGGTGCCAACACCGTCTGTGCTCTGCGGGTGAGCTCTGCTTACACTGTGCTGCATGGATGAGCATACATCCTCCTTCACGCGACCTGCAGGCAAAGAGATGCAGCCCTTGGTCACCGAACACGCCAGGCTATATTAAAATGGACAGGCCTTCATTTACCTTCCTCTCTCGGGCTGCCAGACTTCACATCATCCAGACAGACTCGGCACTTCCCTCGGCAATGGCGGTAAGACGTGGCAGAGGATGTGGGCTGTGCCTGGCCCTGCCTCGTGGGGGAGGAGGAGTGTGGGTCACAGGTGTGGGAGACCCAAGTGCAGCTGTGTGCTCAGCAGGGGGAGTGGGCTTCCCTGCAAAGACATCGGGGCCCACACCCTGGAACACAAATGCCAGCAAGGGTGTCTTGGAAGCCTTGCTCACTGAGAAACGATTCGGGTTTTTTGGTTTCTTCAGGTCTGAGGGTTTCATCTCATATATATATATATATATATATTTACATGCAAAAACCCTTAGACGTACCAGTCTTCAGGCGGCACTGGGTTGGCAAACAGCAGACGTGTGCTTCCCAGGATTTCTGGAAGGGGAGTTTTGTAAAATATCTCTTCAGCACAGACAACAAGAAAGGCAGAACCACATTGGGACTTGCTTTCTGGCTATTTTGGGATTTTTCAGAGCTTCTGCTATGGCTTAATCCCTACCCTGTAGCATGGAGACTGACAACCAAAGTTGCTCAGTCAATGTTTGTGGAGTGGATAAACGCCAATTTACATAACGATGACTTAGAAGTAGATCAGACAATGCCCTTTATAAATTTACAGCCGAAATCTGATAACTAATTCTACGACAAACATTTATGGACCATGTGCCACGACATCGCCACCACGCTGATTTCCAGGAACACAGAGATGTGCATCGTGGCCCCAACCATGAAAAACTACAACAAAGACAGAAACACACCCAGCATTCAAACCTACAGGTAATTCCACAAAATGAGAACTGAAGGAATCGCGTTTTTTCCCCGGCTTTCATTATCCCGAAGATGGTTTATGGATGTCATCCTCAAACACGAACCCTGCATCGATTGCCCGCTGGTCTAAGCTGCCACAGCTCATACGATCTACCCACAATCTCATTAGAAAACGTTCCGTTCTGCCGTAGCGTTCTGATAATTTCTTTAAGAAATTCTTATTGCAAAAATAAAATCAATTTTCTCAGTGGGTTTAATTGAGTAGCTATTACGTTTTGACACTTGTTAAGGGAATACAAATGTTCCAACGCAAAGGAGCTTATATTTTAATGGTTTAGTTTTATAAAGGAGTTTCAGTTGGAAATAATAAAGGAAATACAATAGAAGTCTATTTTTGTAAAAAAAAATCTGATGATATTTTATATGTTTTAGAACATTACCATAGAACCTAATCTCATGCTGAGGCCGCTTTGTGTTACCACTGTCCCCTGCTCTGATCTCACGGGTGCCTGTGAGCCTCGGTAGCTCCACACTCAGCTGAGCTCGGGAGGAAGGGCCACGTCAGCTTCTTTCCGTGGCTCTGTGGGGCCTCCCTCCTCACCCAGCCAATAGTAGGCCCCGGAGGTCTACTCACGGGAGACTAAACGAGTGAATCGGGAGGACACACACCAAGCACAGACTCTGAACGTGCACATGACGTGTGAGGCAAAATTACAAACAGAGCAGAACTGTGTAGCATGCACCATACTTCTAAATCGACTGTCCTTTCTGAATCGAAGGCTACATTAAATAAAACGTGGGAAGGATGAACCCTAATCAGACATGAGAACAAAGAGGCTTGTGATTTGTTCTGTCTCTCTGCACGCGTCTCTGTTCATTCTCTCTCTCTTTCTGTCTCTCGCTCTGCTTCTTTTAAAATCCCTTTATACTGGTGTGGTGGTTGTTTCTCTCTTGTTTTATGATATAAGAAGACAGGTTATTTTTTACTAGTGCAAAGACAAAGAGACTTACCTTACTTCAGGTGAAATATGCACAAAGGGAAATTTTAAACAATGACGTTTCTGAACTTTTGCAATTAAACAATGTTTTCCTCGACACTTTAAAGCAGAGTCACAAACCTACGTTCTTTTTCACTATCTCCCAAAGAATTTGTGCTCTCAGAAGTTTACTTGAGATTTTTTTTTTCTAGACATGATTTTTAAAATGTTTCTGACACTTCTGCTGTTCCGGCATGAGAGAATCTTTTAATATTTCAGGATTGACTATTTCAATAAATGCTCATGTGTTTTAAATCTCGAGTTTGTCATCTCCATGTATTGCATGTGTGTGTTAGGAATTTGCACAAAACACACACGTGCACATTTTAATGACAAAGTCTATTCATCATCTATATACAAAAGCCCCAGTCATGATTTAACTTCCCTGAAACAAAAAATTTTATTAGTAACTCATGAGATTACATGAAATTATATAAACTTTCAAATTTGTTAGATGTAAAAGGCAACAACGTTATCTTCCTAAGTGCTTAATAAGCCAATATTTACCTCGATTTCAGTTGGTGCTGAACACCTGTCCAGGTCCTGAGAGCGGAACGGTGCCAGAACGTCGGATAACACATGACCGTGTGTCAGAGCCACCTCGAGAGGAGACAGCATTTGCTCTCAGCTCAGGGTCTCTCTGGGGCCGTCCAAATTACTGTATTCCTCACGCTATTGTCTTCGAGTGTTTTCAAAAGCTATTGCTTGTCCTAGTATTTTTCTTATTCTTATTTCAAAATTATTTCTTCTTTAGAAAAAAAATTGGTAGCATGGAATTATTTGAATTTTTACAATTTTTCCTTGAACCATAGATTGTGGATAAAAAAGTCACTTCTCATTAGAATTTTGTTAGACTCTGGACAGTCCTTGAAACAGTTTCATCCCTAGGAGTAACATTTAGAGTTGAAGCATGAACAAAGTATCTGTGTCTGTGGTTCAATTAGGCTTTCTATGTTTTTCTTCACATAAGGAATAGTAAAAGGTACTGTTTTTTATTAATCTTTTGCTCATCTCCCAAATTTGTAAAATGTTCTTTTTAATTGTACATGTCGTATAATGTCAGAGCTTGTATACATTTTATGCTTGGGTCCTTAAGCTTGGACAGTCTCACACAAAGGGAGCAGGTATTTCCTTTAGGGTGCAGCTGTTCTCGCAGTCTCAAGCCCAATGTGAGAGCAACATCTGCTCAGGACAGGGATGAGTGAGCCCGGCCGGACTCAGGGTTGGAGAGGTCAAAATCTATTTTACCGACGTTTCCGTCATGTTTATAAAATTGCATTTTTCCAAATGCAATTAAACTTTTAGAAAATATTGCATTTATTTTAAGGAGAGGGGAAATTTGTGTATTTCCAATGGACTTAGACTAATAAAATCTGTGTTTTAAAATCAATTATTGGCACCCTAGATATATGCTTTGGGCTACCTTATTGTGAGTCTCGGTCTCACTTCTTAAAAACAGTAGCCACCCCCACTTCTGTTTTTAACCATAAAAAGGGATTTGACTTGGGTTAGCATTTTCAGCCAGGAATAGACTCCGATTCCTGAGAACCGGGTCCCCTGCCCTATTTTAATGCCGTGTTTGAGAGGACAAATTTGAGAAACCACGCAGCACATTGCAAAACAATGAGGCAGGTCTGTCTGTCGGCAGCAGGAAACAAGAACCAAGGATTTCATCTCAAACAAATGGAGCAGCAAAGATTAATTAAATCTATAAAATTCTCCTAAGCACATCCTGTGTAAGGTATTTAAAGGGATCCTTTTCATTACGTGCAAATCACCTGGAAGTGTTGAGCTAACATTTCAGCATAAGATTCACTGTGTCTGCTAGAGACCCCAGGAAAAAAAAAGGTTTACAAATATAACCTGAGCGACATTAGTTTTATTTATTACCCAAATGGCAGAACAACAGTCAAAGAGAGACCTTGGTCTGTTTTGTTAGTGAGTTATTTGTTGGTGCCCTTCTGAGGACTGTCGCTAGAATGAAAGTGACCAGGTTTGGGTTACAGTGGTGATGCCTGTGAGCAGGTACTTACGCTAAAAATAACAGCTGCCTCTTTCGACTTCGCGTCTGCACTGCTGGGTTTCTCTTTCTCATCCCTGGGAGATTTCGACCCCACAAGGCGTGGAGAGGAGAGTGGCCCTTTTCCGTGTGGGGCTTCGGGGAGTGAATGTTCTCGTTGGAGCTGAGTTAGCAGCTACACGAACACCAGGGCTCCAGCTGCCCTCCCCGTATCAGATGCAGCCCAGGGAGGCCGCCCTCAGTCCCGTCATTTTAAGCGTGCACAGTTTGAAAAAGCTTTCCAAATTTCATCCCATAGGGATCCCCCAAAATGTTCTTAAAATCTAAGAGTCACCTGAACGTGTATATGACATTCCTCCTTAAACTTAAACATAAGTGCTACTTTGCTTTGTCAATATGAATGCTTTAGTTATTGGACACTATTTCTTAATCAAGTATAAGATCCCCTCTTTAATACAAACATAAAATTTATATGACCCATCTGCTATTTTATGAGAACAAAAAATTAACATAAACTGTTGACAACTTTTATAATTTAAAACGGATGACTGTAAATTCCAGTAGGTATATATTATAAATAATAAATTCCAGCATATATAAAATATATGTAATATATAAAATATATATGATATATAAAAATACAGAATATATAAAATATATTATATAATATATAAAATATATTATATAATATATATTATATATAAAATATATAATACATATAAAATATATGTAATATATAAATATATATAATAACACAAAAAGGATTTACTAGCCATTTTCTTACCAGAAACCAGACCCTATTTGCATACATTTCTCATCAGTAAAATCACAAAACGTAATTATTTGTCTGCTCTGCAAACCCCACACCTGCGACTGGAAGGAAAGGTGACTAAGTACCCACAGAGTGCAGAGGACCCAGGCAGCTCAGGTTAAGCTCTCTATTTCCAAATACACACTGTTCTTCAGAAAAAGTCTGCTGTCTTTGCAAGTGGCCAGATTTATTTCTGGGAAAATTACAGATCTCTTAAAACACAAATGCATCAATTTCTAAGTTGCTAATTCTTGGATGAGGTTTCTGGGAAATCAGATTCACTCAGGAATTTGCAGGTGGGGGTTGAGGGCCCACGAGCCTCCTTTGCTGGGGTGTTGCTCAAACAAAGGCGGCCAAAATCAGACGCACTGGCCCCATTCCCATTCCTTTCCAATAAAATATGAAAATAAACAAGAAAATAAAAGCTCAACTTTAATCACTAAACAGGGATGTCTTGATACCAAGGTAGTAATGCATGCAAGCGAAAGAATACTTCCGGCTCTAAGTTTTTAAATTTCTAAATGTATCCTTCCCTCCTTTTTCCAGAGTCTCACAAGAGCACGTCACTTTTACATGTGGGTCAAAAATCTAAAGAGAGTTTGTTCTTCTCTTAGTGAAAGAAATGTCCCTTCATTTGACATTGGCACATTCTTAAGTGAGTTATAACATATTAAGAGTAGTTTATTGGGAATAAACAATGATCTTTGCAAAATCAAGTGCTTAACAGCACATATTTCTGAGTTGAGGAAAAGCATTTAATTATAAAGATAGAGGTTAATTTGGGTCTATTCTATTTGCACACACTTAGCAGCAGGAATCAGGGTTCCCGGCCACACAGCGGGCAGGTGCAGCCCCGCGCTGCTACTTGTGATGTTCGGTAACCACAGAACAGCACCGTCGCTTGGCAGTTTGAGTATTTGTGAAGAACAGACCTGCTTTTCATAGCTCACTTGGCATTCACCTTTATTCTCATATTCAGTTTCAAAACAGCAATAAGGGCTTTTAAAATCTTGCTTACAGCGTGGAAAATTGTCCTTTTAGAAATCTTGTGAGCTAGTAATTAGGAACCAAATTTATCACTGCAATGTCTATTTAGAAATAATATTTTTAAATGAGGACAAGCAAAGCAGTAGGATAATTAATTTTGGCTTTAGCGGATTTTAAAAACTGTTCATATTACCAAAATACTGGCATTCATATTCCACTATTTTATAAAAAGAACCAGACAGGTATAAAAATTGCTTAAAGGTTTCAGCTGTCTGTGTGTATGTTTACATACATACATGGGCAGTAATACATAGGTGCATATTTGTGTGTGTATGACATTACACATGTTTATTGTTTTTAAGTTGAACATTAAATGCTTTCAGAGCGTAAGTTATCTTTCTATGCCTTAAAAAAAATGCAATTGCTTTTTCTGTGTTCCCTTACATAACGCTCTTCTGGGATGGCACTTCTGCAATGACTGAATCACCACTGTTTGGATATGGATACACCGGTCCCGTATTTTTATTCTAAATTTAAGTTCACTCATCGTATCTAATGCCCTTGAAGCAATCTCAAATTACTGTTATTACACTGGTCACTCGAAACCAGAGGTGCTAATACAAATTTTCTAGAAAGCGAAAGAAAAAAAAAAAAGCCCCACTCAATTAGACGCTGACTAACGGTTTAACCAATTTGATTTTATCTCCAAATCCAGCCCTTCCTCCTGGGCTGTCAGCGAGGGAGATAAGGAGGATGAGGGGCTCGGGCGGAGGTGGGGGCTGCATCCCTCCCGGCCGGGGGAGCCTCAGGCCGCTCTGCCCTCGTCCTGAGCACCATCTTTCTATTTCATTAATTTTTCATGGAATTTCACTTCTCAACAAGCCGGCGTCTGCCATCCATCTGCTCGACTTATTTTGTCCCATTTGCCAACTTTTTACTTGCATTTCACACAATTCAGCAACCTGCTCCATGCCCCACACCTTCCTGCGATCCAGAGCTTTGCTGTTCTAGAGCCACAGCGTGCAGCTGCTCCGAGAGTCCATTTTCAATCTCCCAAAACTCCGTGTAACCAGCCACCCCGGCACATAGCTCAATTTCAAGAGTTAACTTATTTTGCTGTCAAATGCCTCAAAGAGAGGAACGTCATGTGCAGATACTCAAATGCAACGTAACTGACATGCCGGATGATTGTTTATAGAGTGTGCGAATCGCTCCCCAAGTTCCTGCCCCTTTCTGGTTTAGAAGATTGACACACCTCACTTAAAACCCGACCCTCCAGGTTACACTCTCTACCTCCAAATACATTTGCCTTGAAAGAGCCTTTTAAGAAAATTTCCAGAAATTTTAGTCATTTTACACATTGTATATAATAATGAGTAGAATATTAAAATTATTTTATGCGCAAAACCCATCCCATGCTACTGCACAGCTTGTTTCAGGAAAAATACACTCAGAAAAGAAAGTAAAACAGATACACAAAATGGGATATATGTACTATTTTAATAACTGAAAAGATATTTATGAAATTCCTCAAACATATTATCCTGAAGGTTTCCCATCATTCAGAGATTAACTGATACATTTTTAAGAGATGCATTTTGATATACTACACTGTTTTGGAGAAATCTGCTCTTTATTCTACCTGGTTGAATACTAATAACAAAAAAGAACTTAAACCTTTACCTTCATTATTTCGGGTTAAAATGTATACATTTATAATATTCACATATTCGGTTCTTTCTGACTGCTAAGGCAGTCCTTACCATGTACAACCACATAATATAGATTTGGTTGTGCTTAATTGCCTTGCATAATTCTACCAAGAGCTATAAAATAAAGTGTTATCTCTTAGTACTCTCCCTGATAAATGAACTGCATGGCTATTTAACAGTGGCAGGTAACACCCAATCTCCATACTCTGCAAATGCTACTGTTACATCCTAAAAAGCTCTGAATGAACTAGAAGCAGGATACACTAACATGTCACACGTTACATGGGACGTGAGCCTTGCTTTGCCATGGATGTAACACTGAGAGGTTTTCCCTGTCCTTCCTTAAGTTTTTTCTTTTTATTTCCTTATCTTTTTCCCATATAAAAGTCAAATTTTGGCATTTCTAATTTGCATAGAAAATATAAATCATTTATACATAATTTCTAAGACAAAGTCCCAACTGAAAAAAATAACCCAGGAAAAAAAATGCAAAACTGTACAAAGGTCCCAATAAAATAACAGAAGTGGGCTTGGTTGGTGGGGAGATTTATTCTGAAGATCATCTTTAAAGTTTCATCTGGGAGAGAAATGCCAGTCAATAACTGAAAGTCATATTTTGGTGACTAAGATTTTTTTCATCTTTTGGATTTTTTGAAGATACATACTACTTCCTGCATGGCGTGGTAACTGAAAAACACCTTGGTCAGGAAAGTATTTCATTTCCAAGGCTGTGGATTGTGTTTAACAATAATGAAAATATTGTATCATTACTACGCTTAAGCTGTAGCTACAGAGTATTTTATTTCAGAGCCCACAGATAGTTTTGATAATGAGAACCCTATGATGCCAAAGTCACTCTTAGAGAATATGTACAGAAAACAGCATTTCATATTCTGGGAAACTAAGCAGTCATTGTGCATCTTCAAAAATGATTCTCGTCCATCAGAACAGGTGGAAATATACCTATCACAGGCCAAAAGTGGACATTCGTCCTAATTGTGTTTATTTACTTGTAGGAAGAGCCCTTCCTCTGTGGCTACAACCAGTGAGTGCCCCACAGCCTTGCTAGAATTCTTCAACAGTTCTCCACACACACGTGGGCCATGAGTACACAGTTTTAATATTATAGAAGCTCAAAAGTTGAAGCTATTCTATTCAATTATGGTTGTTAAGATTTGCAACCACCAAGACGTAGTTTAAACTCACCATTGTTTTGTATATGACAGCAAAACAGCCTCTGTAATAACTAGGTGGTATATATAAACTGATCTATTCCCAGGAAAATGCAAATAATTATTTAATGTGTCTCTTACTTGCTATGTTATCTTTTAATTTGATCATGTACCATACATTAACTTTTCCAAAGAAAGTGAATATTTAGCAGTTTGATTTGACTTTCCCACCAAGACAGCGGTCAATAGATGCCATGGGAAACTTCACCCCATCACCTCCACCACCCGCACAATCTACCTGCAATAGGAACCAATGTACAAATTCCAACTGCCCTTCCCCACTTCAAATTTTGGCTATGAAAATTAAAGGACTTGGTATACTCAAAATTACCAAGGCGTAGGTTTTATTTTTAATTTCTGCAGTTAAGTTTATAGCAGATGAAGCCTTCCTCCAGATTTCTTTCCCCCCCAAACTGAATACTTTCTGAGCTAGTATGACTGACATTTAACAGTAAGGAAAATGAATTTGGAGAAAGGCAATAATTTCCACCGGCTTATATTTATATGGATTGCATTATTATGAAAGACTATTGCACACTCTTCAGTTCTAAATATTCAAAAAGACTAAATAAAAAATATTGGAAAACTCAAATACTTGAACAGTAAACATGATGTTTCCTTTTTCCTCTATCAAAAGTCATATTCACTGTTCAGTCCTGTGACTTTCTCAATACGGATGCAACACTGCTAGCATCGCCTCTGGAAGACACTGGCAGGTCTGTTTCAAGATGACAGTTTCCAGTAACAAAGTAAATATGTTCAAGTAACAAAGTAAACAGCAAGCATACATTGTAGCAGCTGGAGACTTAAACTAGAATCACAAGATCACCTCCCTGCCCCCGCTTCTGAAACGGAAGGCTCTGAAACCTTTTGGGGAAGTTGAGGAGCCACATCTGTCCCCAGTGGTCCTGATGTACGATCGTCATTTAAGACTGTTCGCTATTGACATTGATGCCTTCGAATAGTCCGGCTAATTTCTACCACTGGAAGAAGTACCGAAGGATTGGGACTGTTTGAGAGCACGGAGGAAACCGTCTGCAGAAACTTATCTCAGGCCACCGCAAGGATGAAAATTCTCCAGGGAGGACAGGCACCCTCAGCCGTACCTAACAGTGCGTCCTGCATTGGAACGACTAGAAAATCTGGTAAATTTTAGCTATGTCTTTCCAATTGTTTTGTATAGCTCTAAATTCACTTTTTTTTAAAAAAAAAAATCAAGACATTTCAAATAATAATAAGAACTGAACTTTCTCCTGCAGTCTCATAACCAGCAGCTGACAGTACACAAGTTCCTCTCTGGGAGGGAAGGGCTGGCATGAGAAGAATCTTTTAATCCTTCTGGGGAAGGCACACGGGCGGTGACGGCATTTTGGGACACTCCTCTCACACTGGAGCGACTGCTAATTTTGCACAACCCCCGGTGTGGAAGCCCTGGCGTGCAAAGGCACCGACTAACTTCAGTGCGGCCGCTCTCCGAGAATGCCAGTGACAGACACCCATGACAGCCTGTCAGCCGCCACCTGCCATCCAGCTGCTTTTTCTCCCTTGCTGGTTTGTGGATTTTTTTCCCCGCCACTGACAAGACGTGCTGCTTATTTCTGTGTTCACGCATTAATTTCTGCTTATTTCTCCAAGGACGAGCCCCGTGCTCTTTGTGGGTCCCAGTGTTTACAAGACGGCGGCGCCACACTCAGTAAAAACCGCCAGCCAATTTGGGGCAGCGCTGGCCGGGGCTTTGCCCGCCGCTTCCTCGGAGACAATTCGGGTGGCGATAGCTGGAACGAGGGCCGGCTCCCTCTATTTTACGGATGTTGGCTTAAGCGAATGTTTCCTCTGGCACCCAGTGGAAATGTGGCCTCCAAGAGGAGGCAGCGCCGGCCCCGGGTGTGCAGAGGGGACCGCGGTGGCCGGAGCGGGGAGCGTCCCCGTCAGGACCGGGCTCCCAGGACGCAGCCTTCTCCCCGCCCTGCCTGCTGGCTCCCGTCAAACGTCTCCCCTAGTGGCCGCTGGTCACCGCCCCTCGGGGCTCCAGGAGGCCCCCAGACGTGCACAGGGGGGTCTGAACTCCCAAGCGCCCCGCTCTGAGCGGACGCCCCACCAGCCTGCTCAAGTGCAGCTGCTCACACAGGCAGAGCCGGGATGACAGGCAAGCCCGGGCGCCGGCGAGTGGCGGCGGCCGTGCAGCGCGCAGAGAGCGGTTCTTACCTTTTCTCTTGGACCTCCGCCTCCTCCTCCTCTTGGACTTGCACTTGAGTTGACTGCTCAGCCCCCCAGATCCTCTGCCGCTCCCCAGGACAGATGCCATGGCCCGAGGCCCCGTCCGGGAGCCGAGAGCAGCCCTTCCTGGAGCAACTGCCCCTTTCTGCCTTCCTCGCCGGCTCCTTTCCTGCCGCCGCCGCAGCTGCTGTGAATCCTCCTGATTTTGCAAACCTGAGAGGCGGCTCACTTTTTAGGACTGAGCCCCTGCCGCCGCCACAGCTGCTGTGAATCCTTCTGATTTTGCAAACCTGAGAGCCCGCTCACTTTTTAGGACTGAGCCCCGAGCAGAGAGCGCGCTCCCTGCGGTTGTTCTGTCTTTGGCTCGGGCTGGGCCGGGAGCCTCTGCTGGGACCCGAGAGCCCAGCGGCTGCCTGGGCGGGGAGGGCTGGGCAGGGGCGTCCCGAGTGCTGAGCTGGAGCTCTCCCGGCTGCCTCTCCTTACGGGCTCCCAACGCAGGGCTGCTACTTTTGCACCTCTGCTAGTTGTTTGGCCCCAGCCACTTTGAAGCCAATCACGCAGGGAGCTTGTCTATTTGCCGCTGCAAAGTCTAATTAGATCCAATCACAACTGTTTTCTGGCTGTGACATCAGCAGCACCAGCCCCTCGCCGGCGGCTTGCAAACTCAGCTTCCATTTGGAAGGATGGAGCTGCCCAGGACCTGGTGGGAGGAGGAGGCTGCTCCGAGAGACGAACAGCGAGGTCGGGGCCAGCTCAGCTGGGAGAAGCCACAGGGCAGCCTCCAGGAGGGACCCTGCCCTGGGAGGACCAGCCTTCCTGCTGCAAACACTCCGACAGCTCGCTGTGCTCAGAAAGACTCAGGGACTGTTTTCTCCAGCCCAACAGTTTTTAACTAGTTAATCATTCCAATGCTCCTTGTGTCGAGGGGGAAATACTTCTCTCAGAAATACGGAGACCTCTCTTCCTCAGAAAGGAACTGAGAT
Organism: Indri indri; assembly: GCA_004363605.1. NCBI lineage: Eukaryota > Metazoa > Chordata > Mammalia > Primates > Indriidae > Indri > Indri indri. Next base: position 17,591 of record RJWJ010019739.1, on the reverse strand, counting down.
TTGCAATTCCCAGGAGGCAGCCTCTTTAGGGGTATTTATTTCTCAGAGACTGCATGTTTGTCTGTTTGCTTCGGTGTCTTGTTTTGTGTGTGTGTGCGTGTTTTTCCTTTCATCTCCCTTGGCTGTTTTTTTTTTTTTCTCCAAAGAAAAATATTGCATAAAGACGGAGGTTTTAGGATAGATGTGAGTCTGATTTCTGACAGTGAGGGATTTCATGTGTTGCTTTATTTAGGGAACAATGACACAAACAGTAGGGAGGGTTCTCGTCTGATAGTTTTGTTGTCAACTATATAACATTTGGATGAAAGAAAGTAACACTTAAGAAGAACCGGATTGCAAATTGAAATAGTTTTAAGCAATTTTTTTTTCAAGGATAGCCTATATTTCAAAATTATACTTAGGGGACCCTAAAAATCTAACATAAAATATAAGAAGGAATATGACCCAGTAATTGTATCTTGTATTTAAATCACACAAGCTATTATCTACAATAGTGATGATTTAAAAAAAAAATCCACCCTAGAATTCATTAGTATGCATTAACATGTTGAGACGAAAATGGCACACAAATATTTTTATGTCACTCACTGCTTTACATGCAACCTTTTCAAACTCCTTATGGGCCTAGAAATTTCCAGATAATTTTTCTTATATAAGAAAAAAATAATCCCTCTGGTGAACGTTAGGCGCAATTAGGGCGTTCATATGTTGTTGCACGGTGAGCTGAGAGATCACAGCTCGGTTTTCATTGATGAGGGAGAGAGAGAGAGAGAGAGAGATTTGATTTCAAATCCTAACTCCGCTACTGTGACCCTGGGCAAGTTATTTAAACCATGCCTCAGTTTCCCCATCTGTAAAACGGAGATCACAGTGCCAGTCGTGTCACAGCTTCATTCACACTGTGGATCAGTATAAATGGGCTGGTGCATGTTAATCACTCTGACTGGTTATTAAATTGATCCAGCAGATAATTTTGGAAGAATGAGCCCGTATTACCGCAAGGCCTCAGGGAGACAGGGATTCCATATTTTCCTTGCAGAACATTCGCCCGTCTGGCTCATTTCTGACGGACGACTCCTTTCCTGTGCCGTGTCCGACAATTCTCTTCTGCTGACAGCATGGCTTAATGCTGCCGATAATTTCCAGTGAGTCTGAGAAAGTATGTGCCTCACCCACGTACTCTCTACAATGCAAAAGATATTTGAGAGCTTAAACCAGATCCAGAAATGCAGCTGTAGGACTCTGCCCGGGAAACTTCTGAGCCTCACACGATACGCCTGCGCTAATCCAAAGTTGCCCTACTTATGTGTCTGCAGAAAACCCGTCACAGAGCAGAGTCACCAAAGAAAGATGCTTCAGACAAGGACCACAGACAGAGGCCCAGTCCCTGCGTCTAAGGCTGTGGGCATTTATGAACAGCCCCCCGATGCTCGTCAACACACAAAGCAAAGATGCTTGTATACCCTGACCCCTGTTTGATTAGGAGACTAGGCACAGGGCCAGACAATAGAGCTTCTAAGTTATATTTTCTCCTGATTTTGGTGCAGTGGGGGTATAAAATTGCAACCTATCTTTTAACACTTAGCTTAGATCCTGATTTGGAAGGGAGTTAAGATCAAAATCTTGGCGAATCTTTACTTTTCTTGAAGTTCCCCCAATCTATTTATTATTTTTGTATGATGTATGCAAATATTTGAGCAGAGATAGATGTTGCTTTCTGCATTTTGTTTATTTTGCATAAGGCAGTGCATCATAGATGGGGCCAGGGTGACGGCCGGGCATCAAAGCATTTGTTTATCATTGTAGGACCCGGGGCTTTTACAGAAGAGGTTCACGATGACAGGTATTTGAACTCGAGCACGGTTTCTAACATACCTCATTTTGTTGCTGCAAGCAGGGCTTCGAGTGAGCAGTGCTGCTAATCTGCCACCCTCTGAGGGCCTTTTGCCTTCTGCTGGTTTCTAAGCCACTTCAGCACCGATCGGCAGCCAGAAAGGACGGGCAGCTGGGAGCGGCTTCGGGACCAGGAGCCAGGCTCACCCACTGCCGTCGGGAGATGCGCCGGTGAGTCTCGAGCCAGTCTGTGCTCAGCTCCTGCTCTTTCCTCAGAACAAAGAACCAGCGGTGAGGTTCCAAGGACAGCCCGGTGGCCAGAAGTCAGCCGCAACCCACGCGCACCTGTCGGCGGGGGCTGGAGAGGAACAGGACCCGAGGTGCAGTGCTGCCTCCGCCGTGCGCCCCGTGCCCAGGTGACCTGCGGTGCCCAGCAAGTGCTTCCTCACCAAAGGCCACGGTGGGTCCCCCGGTTGGACTCACTGACAGCACCCCACGATTTTCACCAGGGCTGTTACCAGCACTGAGAGGTCACGGTTCTTTTGTGCAATATGTTGCTGGTTTCTTTAACATCTGCCTCTCCTTAGCCTGTAAGAACCGAGAGAGCTAAACCGCTGCGATGCCCGGGGCACCCTCACGTCCATGGGCGGCGGCTCAGGTAGCGCCTGCTGTGGTCCAGGTACAGCACGAGGTCACGCGCCATGGTGGCTCTTATTCACTGGCGTAGACCTCGGGGACAGCAGAACCGGAGCAATAGTCACTCCAGAGATGACGGAGCAGAGGCTCAGAGAAGTTAGGGAGGTGCCAGGAGTCCCGTGGGTTATCGGTCGGGATCCACGCTTGGTCCCCTCCGGCTTCGCTGCCAGGGCTTTTACCACGATGCTCCGCTGTTTCTACCCTGGGGTCTGAGACTGGTTAGTCTTGCAAACTTCTATTCTCCTTCTTGAGACAGGGGAAAATATGTTAAATAGTGACTCAGAGCTTCAGTGAGTTATGTGTATGTATGATACGAATATAAAAAATACATAAGATGTATAAATAACCCATAGTTAGGAGCCAAGGACTGTGACTTCCATAATTGCTCAATGCAGCCAAAACAGAGGACTCTGTGTTTGTAACTCTCAAGCACTCCGAGTTCATCTTTCTTTCCTTTGAGAAAACTTAGCAATGTGTGCAGAAAAGCTGTCGTCATCCTCATCTTCCCGCTGAAGTTACTGGCTGGTGTTTGAGTCTGGGCCCTCGTCGCGCTGCAGAGACGTGGACGGCAGATTCCAGTGCACTCCAGGAAGAGCACGTAGGAGAAAGTCTGTAGACTCACCTGACTACCCTGACCTTCTGTTTCTGCAAAAGAGAAACCTCAGATATATTGCATGCAGCTGATCACACCAATGGCATCTTTTAACACAATTCGTGTCATCTCATTCTTGTTTCTGAGTGTCTTCTCCTTGTCCTGACTAAAGACATAACGATTATTATTTGCTTTGGTGTCCTGATGGTTAATACCAACTTACGATGACTTCAGTTCTCAATTCATCACAATGTCTGCATTTCTTTCCATACCGTTAATTCAAAGGGACAGCCAACTTGGTTTCTTACTGGTTTCCCCAAACAAATAAGAACACTGACATGAACAAGCAAGACTTATTTAGAATCTGAGTTTTGCTCAATATCCCCTTCCCTCTGTCAGATAATTTCACTAGGTGGAAAATAGCAGAACAAAGTTTCCCTGGAGAGTCTCACTTCATCATCACATATGACACGAAATTATTACTCTTTACAAAGACATAGCACAAGGGGACTTTCTTATGCTTTCATCTTCAGCCAGTGTTCTTAAATTTAAATAACTCACATCAAAGAACTTGGGCAGGAGACCTGAAAGTATCGTCAAACAATATTTCGAGATAACATCTGGTATGCCAAACGTATAACGCAGAATGCTCTTTATACAATGCTTTTACCAGAATTAGTTTTCCCCTTTGTTCATTTTTTTTTCTCCTAGGCATGCCGATGGTCTGGGAATACCAAATGCATACTTAGCAATTTCCTGAGTGAATTTGGTGTAAGGCTGCTGTGCAAAGACAGTTTCTCAGAGTTCTATGAGATGCCCATCGCTGCCCTACAAGAAGGAAAATAAAAGTTCTTAGGTAAGATAATTTTGGCATATGATAGGTTTTCTTTATTGGCGGATATCAAACAGATTTTAATTTGCCAATATACATTTTTTACCTCCAAGGGAAAACTTGAGTTCTCTGTTGACGTTTAAAAGGATAATACTTTGGAAAATACAAATGAAGGGAAAAAATGCCCTACACTTGCAAGCCTAAGTTCAGACGTCAAATTCTGCTTATGTCTGTGCTGTGTCTAATGCAATGGAGAGGACGTTTACCTTTTTTGAACTTCCTCTGCAAAATGAGGGAAAATGATACCATGGAAGTGCGATGAGGGAAAGTGAGAACAAGTGTGCAAAGTTCTTTGTGCGTGGCCCTGAAATGCTGAAGTCACATGCAACGTCGCAACACGCAGGGTGTCGGTTGTGATCACTGACTCACCGGGGACCGGGAGAAGATGGAGATGGGCTTTGACCTGGAGAGAACCGGGGTGGGCGGCCGTCCACCCTGCGAGTCCTCAGGCCCCAGCCCCACCTGCTATGCAACAGGGTGATCTTGAGCCGTCAGTCTTTCCTCAGGGCGATTGTAACAGCCAACTGCCTTTCTTCCTCGGGGTTCAGGTCGCTCTCGAGACAGTTCCGCCAGTGCAGGGAGAGTGCACAGACTCGGTATTTTATGGTGTCTGTGACCTTTTGATAAAGTAAAGTGTGGTATTTCACCACTAAATATTTGCGCAGCATATGAGACATAATGGCCCGAAATGATCCTTTTCCACATTCTAGATAGCTCCAGTAGCTTACATTTATACTTAAAATGCCCTTGGTTGGTAGTTTCTGAAATGTGATACCTTAATATTTTATTGGATCATAAAGAATTAGTATCATTTAAAGCGACATCAGTGCACAGCCCACCCTAGGCGTTCCTTTGTGTCTCCAACTAGCACAGTTCAAAGAGTTAATTCTTTTTCCTACATTCCAAGTCTTCTCTTGGAACCAGTGATTTTCAAAACGCCGGATGTCATTTCCCCAGCATGCTGTGCGGCTGCGTGAAGAAAGGAAGAAAACAAAACGCAGGCGGAATTAATGGTTTGGGGTGTTAATCGATGTAATAAATTGAAAGGAAGGGATGCGAGCTCGTCGGGAATACATTTCTGTTATTTAAACGAGGGTAGGCTGGTATGGGGAATTTATTTCGATTTTCTGCTCTGATGTTGAAAGTCTAAACACCTCGGTTCCTCATCCGAGATGTAGGCTGTGTGCATGCCACGAAACCCTCATGTGCCATTTGCCACCCCAAACCCTTTCATTTGGTCCCAGCAGGGCGGGCTGGGGAAACTCCAGGTGGGGTGAAGACTGGGCATCTCACTGGTTCTGAACTGGGTGAACACTGGGGCTGGAGGACCCTGGGTGTCTGCTTCTGCCCTGCGGTCCCCGTCTGGCTGGGCTCCGGGTGGTCGGTGCAAAGGTCTCCCCTCCTCTGGTCTTCCTGAGCCTCCAAATGTGCACCGTCTACACGCACAGCTGGGAGGGGAGGAGGCCACAGCACCCGCTGTTACCTTGCCCGAGTGCACGTGGTCCTGGGAAAGGGACCTGGACACAGCCGCCTGCCGTGGAATGAGGCTCTGCCATCCTATCGGTCACTGTGCACAGGTGGCCACATGTGGCATCCCACGAAATAGGGGTTTATTCTCTTATCATCAAAGCCTCGGATGCACGCAGCAGTCCTTGCCCTGAGCACTGCTACGTATTAGGAGGGAAACCCCTGCCCCGCTCACGTCTGTGCAAAGCAGCAGTGCCCACCCCAGGGTTGCAAAGACATAGGAGGGCAGACGGGAGGGGAGCGATGGCACCCGCAGGCGGAGTCCCTCACGAGGACCTAGAGTGGACGGGAGGCAAGACCACCCCTGCATTTCCCATGAGACCTCCGTGGGGTCCTCCCTCATGTCTGAGAGTGGAAGGAAGAAATGAACTTGTCGACACCTGCCAGCAAAGCTGTTCTCAGTCGTAATTCCGGACTTTCGGGTTTATGATTGTCCTGGAGACGTGGGGAGTCTCTAACATCTTCCTAAAATGAAACGGTCTTTCTAGGGCTCAACGAGTCCTTTCAGAAACGTGTTCCCATGCTTTCTTCTTCATATTTTCAGTGCTCAGCCAAATTATTTATACATCAATCCAGGACTTCAAAACCCTGCCCCTGGGGGAAGTTCCCGCTAATGAGCTGAGACCCTCCAACTCTGGGCTTTCCTTCTGCGCCGGGGGAAACGTTTCTTCCTCAAAGTGTTACAGCGAAGATTAAACAAGTTAACATTTGTAAGAGTTATCGGAACCACAAAAATCTCTGTGCAGGTACAAGAAATAGCTCCAGTCAGCGGTTGCCTCACAGAACACCTGACAGGTGCGCAGCCAGGGACCGGATGGTGCGGTTCTGCACCAGGACGCGGCCCCGAGTCCGGCCGGGGCTGAGAGGGCTTCACTTTCCTCATCCGCAGACGGCAAAGAGTATTCATACCTGCCTCACAGGGCTGCTATGATGTGGGAGTAAATCAGCACTTGTAAGGCCCTGAGAGCAGCGCCAGGCACATACGCATTTGTGTTTGTTAAATAATGATAAAAAAAAAATCCAGTGCATTCCAGCATTGGATGGCAATGTCAGATGTCCAGTCTTCCTACCCAGCATGTGTCTTGGAGTTTTGGGCCACATCCCTCAATGGCTGGGTTTTCCTCTCACTGCGTAACTACAGACACTAAACAAAGGGATGCCTTTCCTCCCCAGGGTGACTTTTGGATGCAAAAGGGTGGGGCATAGAGAGTACGGTTGCTTTGTGTTAATACTTCCCAGGATCCTCTCATCAGCACAAGCATTGTTCGATGAGATTTGGAAGAGCTCTTGGGAGAGACAACCGCAGTCTTTGAGGAAGGAACGATGCAGAAAGAAGACAGAGGTTCAAGAACATTCCAGGAGAAACGGCCTTAAAGCTGGTAAATGAGCAGACACACAAGGCCCTCTGGTACTGTGCAGACTGGATCGTGGGCCAGGAGTGGGGTTTTGAGCCAGGTAGACCTGGGTTCAGATCTCAGTTGAGCCACCTCCTGGCTATGAGATATCAGCCGTGTTCTCAGCTGTCAAGTGGGGACATGAATATTCATCTCAGAGACCTGTGATGATCAGACAAGGTTGTCTGCAGGAGACGCCACATTCATGGGCACCTGCCAGGAAAACCTCCGTGACTCACGTGTCCTGACTCTGCTGCTGCACAAACGTCGGGGGGTGTGACTGACGGTCTGTCGTGCTTGAACGTTTACTTCCCCGCACGTGCTGTTGGCGTAATATCATCCCGGCAGACCGGCGGTTTCCACACTGTGGGCTTCAAAACTGAACTTCAAAAGTTCAGTTGTGCCAGGTGGCATCCTGTGTCCTGGCACCTTGGCTCCGCGAAGGCTGGGAGTGGCCACGCTGAGCCGTTGTCCTCTGTAATTGCTGCTGGCAGCGGGGCCGCCGGATGCGCGGGAGGCAGGTGCTCGCTGGCGTCTGTCCCGCATCGCGACTGTGCTGGGTGCCCACAGCTGACCCGGGGGTCAGCCACCCTCCCCCCCACGGATCAGACTCAGGGGGACACCAACTCCCGCCAATCACGAGGCCCGGCCTTACAGCAATAACGAACCCGGGCTCTCCTGGAGGAGGAGTGCAAGGAAAACCACTCTGGGCTATTATTAAAATGTTTTCTGTTTCTTCGGTATCCAGGATACAGTTTCTGATAAATGAAGGGAAAAATATGCTGATATGGTATTTCTCCTAAAACAGGGAAAAATAGAGAGATACAATTGGAAAAATCCAATCTTACATCTGCAACCTACCTGTACGATGACGATTTCAATAATTTTAATATTGAATTTTAATGATTTATGTAGGTAAGTTTTCATGATTTCTGTCCTTTGTGAATGTATTTCTATTTTCCTAAAACTATGTGTTCTTTAGTTTTAATTTGTGGTAGGATGTTACTAGGCACAGCCATAACGGCACCTTTACAAGGCATTCAATGTTTTATAGCTGAAATGAACATTTGTTTTCCTGAAAATGGCTGTATTAATAATTAAATTTATTGCTTTGTATATTTAAAAATTTTTAAATTTAATTATAATGGAAAAATAAAAATATTTTGAAATTGTGTCATTATAGTCATCTGTGTATTTGAACAATTTTAAGACGGCAAAATAATTTGGTGAGGTCTCACTCTCAGGGGACCATGTTCTCACATACGATTGCAACCACACAGCAACCGAAGATGAAATACAGGTTTCCCGCTTTCTAGACACGGAAACCCAGAGCGGATGCGCCACTTGTGAGCCCAAGTGGCTGGTGAGGGTGTGTGGGAAGATACCCGGTCCTCACTGTCTTCCTTTTTCAACTACGTCTCATTTATTCCACATTCTCTACAATTTATCTTTGCTTTTCCAATGACACACATTTGGTAGTCTTGCATCCGTTGTATTTCCCCAAACATTGCTTTGCACACATAATCAAGAAAAATATTTCAGTGAGGCCAATGTCGTCATGTTCATTAATGAGCACACAGGTATTTTTCCCAGGGCTTATAGCACAAAGAAATGTGCCCTTCCACAAAGCAAATCTTTGATGAAAATTATTTTCTTCGGTGAACAATACATTTAATTTTATATTTATAATAAAATACATTCTGTAAAGATTTCTCGACCTTGCTCCGTGGCGATTACAAGCATTGCTGGTGTTTCTGGAGTCGTACCTGAGTGTGTCAGCACCCTGCCCCGCGGGGCTGCAGGGACCCGGACCCTCAGAGGTGGTGGGTGCTGAGGGAAGGAAACGCCATCCTTGCAGGTGTAGACTCAGGATCAGCTACTTGCATCAGCCCGTGTTTTCAGAGGTAGGACGCAGAGGACTTTTCGGGTTCATCCAGGTGCATAAGTCCAAGAAGGGCAAACAAGCAAAGTAGGGTGGTGTCAGGCAAGGGCTACACCTGTCCCACCTAGGACATGATTCCAGAGGGAAGTGGATTTAAAATTTTAAAGCAGCTTTCGCTTCTGTCTCCTCCAAATAATTTGATCTTCCTCATGGCATTGCAAGGATTTTATAGAAATTTAGAACGAAAGGAAGCCTCAGCTGGAGTAACGAATCTCCCAGCCTTTTACAGCCACAGAGACTTCAAAAGTGAGGAAGAAGACAAGCCCCAAAGTGGGAGGAAATATTTGCAGAAGACGTTTATGATAAAGGACTGGTGTCCAAAATATGTAAAATACTTCAAAACTCCACACTAAGAAAACGGACAACCTCTTTTAAAAATCGGGTGAAATATCTGAATGGGCCCTTTACCAAAGAAGACATACAGATGGAAAAAGGATACACAAAGATACTCAACATAATGCATCACTAGGAAATTGTGAATCAAAACAACAACAAGATACCACTACACACCTACAAAAAGGGCTAAATCCCGAAACCTGGTAATAGCAAGTGCTGACAGGGTGAGGGGCAACAGGAGCTCTCGTTCACAGCTGGTGGGAACGCAGTGACCTGTGGTCTCGGGTGACACTGACGTGTCAGTGTAGGTTCATCGATTGCAACAAACATACCACACGCATACAAGACATTAATAACGGGGCAAACTGAGGGGGGGATAATTAGATGGAAATTCTTTGTGACTCAATGTTTCTGTAAACTTAAAACAGATTTAAAATGTAAAGTCTATCATTTACAAATTTTTAAAAAATGGTCAAACAATCTGTGGTTTTAGAGGTATTAGAAAGAAGGTAGTACATGTGTGTAAAGCATGCAGGATTAACAGATACCTACGTAGAAAGAGATATTTTTAGGCCCAAGTTATATGTAGGAACACGATTCTCTAAGCTCTCTTCACAATGAGCCGTTCTGCTTAAGGTGAGGCACATTACTTTATGATACAGGACGTTGAGTCCTCTTGAAGAGTATTGCTAAATTAAGCACATATTTAAAAATATTACGTAATATTAATTATCTTGAGTGCTGGTAGATTACATGAGCCACCGAAAAATAGCATTTTCCATAGATGCCTGCAATGGTATAGTTTAATACAGTTCATTGATTTGTTATAGCCCGATTACATTTAAAAATAGCTCAAACCAAAAGATTCTTCAGTAAGATAAAATAATTTTCAGTACTTGGCTATTAGAACACAGAGAAAAATGGCACTAAAACAAATATATACAGGTATATTAAAATTCAGAAATCTTTAGCAAAGTTCAGAGATCAGTACAGCGTCACTTCTATCTTTTCAACAGCAAACATTTTATCATCAAATGATGCTCTTGGCTATTTACTAGAACAACTTGGGGGAAGACATTAAATTAAAAAAAAACAGTCTAAGGGGTCATTACTGATTAATGGCATTTCTGAGGGTAGGGTTTGAACATTAGCAGCTTTTGAAGCTCCATAGGTCATGTGGATACCCAGCCAAGTTTGGGACCACTGGTCTACCCCACCCACACGGGAAGGATGAGGACCACCTGGGGAGGGTTTAGCTGCAGTGTTTGGCACTATCTACATATGGCAATTTATTTCTGAACAACCCAAAGTCAAATACTTACCCAATAAGAGCAGGAAGCGTGCTAGTAATTTTGTACACTCTTGCAGGGAAATTGACTAGCAGTTTTATATCACTTTCACTTGCAAGCAGCTGAAATACCCAAATAATACTAGTCTCTTACTTCAATTTTTGTTAAATCACGAGGACAATGGTTACAAGAGCCTTGTGGTTGTCTAAGCCTTTTGGAATTAACCACAATCCCAATGAGTGTGTTATATACGAGTTGTGGTCTGAACACAAGAGATAGCAGAAGGCATCCACTCAAATACGAGCAGAAACAGTAGCTGTATCGCAAAGGGTCGTGTCATGATCCTCTTCCTGCAGAGTCTTCATTCATTCATTCAGCAGATATGTATTTGACAAGCCTTAGTGCTAGATATTCTCTTAATTGTTTGGTAAATGATAAAAATGATTTAAATGGGATATTTGCCTTCAAGACAAAGGGGAAGGGAAGGCAAGAAGGATTCCAGCAGAATGTGTGGAGTGAGTGTGCTGCCACGGGGTCCACGGAGGAACCGCAGGTTAGGGTGGGTGGGGGATTCTCCCCATATACACCCCGTGCACAACTGGGCTGCGAGGTGTGTGTGGGGGTCACGCTTACATTATAGGCAGAAAAGGGAGAGAATTGCCTATTTATTTAAATTGTCTATCAGGAGAAACCAGGGGAACGGGAGTGTCACCGAGCTCACCCTTGGTACGTGGACAGGTGCAGGTAGGAGCTGTGGCCCCCGAGCCAGCCGTCGGAACCCCGTCTCCCGGCTGCGTGTTCAAACACACCTGAGCCTGTTTCTGAAGGGAACGTTTGTGATGTGACAGCCACAAGGCTTCTCCTCATTGTCCCAGAGGCTTGGAAAGCCGGCAGCTTTCTAAAAATGGCCGTGAGGAAAAACAATGTATCCACATCGCTGAAAATCCAAACACTCCCGGCCAATACTGCTACATATTGCAATTTCTGCAACTGTGGAAAAAAAAATCCTCCTAGGATTTGCTGCCAACTACATCTGGGTGTGGATATTAAGCCCATTGTTCTAGAATGATACTCCTCGCTATAATTCGAAATAGAAATTTTCATCCCCCTCACATATATTCCACCTATTCAATTCCCAAGTGGTTTGTTTTATATTTATGTTACATTTTTATTTTTATCTACCTTGCCTTTAAAAATTATTTTTTGGTGCAAATAGGAAAAATTAAATAAAAGAGAACTTTAAAATCTTTCCATATTTAATATTAATCCAAATCTTCAAACTTAAAGAAATAATTCATGCAGATTTTGCTCTGGGCTTTGTAAGTATTTACTGTAAGTATGCAAAGATTTTTTTTTTTAATAGTCTGTTTCTCTGGTATTTTTCCTTGTCATTTATCAATCCAAATGTTCTTTAGAAAAGAAAAAGATTAAAAATGAAATTCAGATATCCGGCTGGAGACCTCTTATTACACAAGGGCTTTGCATTTTTCAGTCCTCGACACCGTAACAAACAATGATCCAACCAAAAAGGCCACTCAATGTGTGTTTCTGCATGTGTTAAAGTGAACATATTCAGGTATAATTTCTGATTTTTCCTCCTCATGGGTTAGCTAGGTGACTTCTTGGAACGGTGGCTAAAGTTATTCTGGATTCTGGTAACATCTGTGTCTCTCGAGATGAATCATAAGCTAAATTGGCAGGGCCTGTGCTCTTTTTCATAAGATAAACAAGTTTTGATGTTTTAGACGTACGTATTCACTAGCAGAGGATGAGCAATGCTGTCCATCTCGGCACCACTTCTCTGCTAAAAACAGAGTCACGGTGTAAAACGATTTTGTCTTTTCTGTGTCACAAAAGCATGGCCAACACCGATGCTGGTTAACACTTCATCAGCTGAGCAGGAGACCCGCGATTCCCTCTCTGGGCTGCAGGTGAAGGCCGTGCCACGGAGGCTGACCTCCGCCACCGCAGCGCGTGGCTGGGAGCCTGGGCCATTGCTCTGCTGTATTTGCTAGACACAGAGGTCGTAGCAACAGGATTGCCATGTTGTTGGAGAGCAGCAATTCCCATCCTGTTCGCCTGCGTGGAGCGCGAGCCGGCTGCTGAGGTCACCATGGTTAGTCTGGGGGGGGCTTGAGTGAGCCCCCGGAGCGCCCTTGTGGTCACCTGGGGGTTTGGGGTGGGGAGGCCGTGCACAGAAGCTGTCACCACCCTTGGAGTTCCTATTACTGCCTCATTCTTGGAAGAGGGCGATGAATCCATCCTTTATCTCTGAAACGAGATTTTATCCAAGCCGTGGAGAAGGAAAAATTCTCCTGAGCCCTGTGGCTCCCCCGCCCTTCTCGTCTCCCCACACCACGGGGCAGGGTGGGCTGGCCCAGCTCCTTCCCAGAGGCGCCGTGGTCCTCGGAAAAAGCCAGCGCAGGGCGTGAGAACATGGCAGCGTTTGTGTTTGCCCAGATGCCAGGACCAAGGACGGGGAGGCGGTGAGATGACAGACAGCCCAGAACAGCCAGACAAAGCAAAGGGGAGCACCGGAACCCCGAAGGGCCCCCTTCCAGGCAGAGATACGCTCTCCAGGGTCCCAGGCCTGTGGTTGTCTGCAATGTGCACGCAAAATGCTGGTTGTTTTCTTTACCGGTGTTTGGTAACAAATGAGTTCGTATTATTTAAAACATCCTTTTCTCTCCTTTGTCCTTCAAACATCGTAATAGGGAGTTTTTTCTTCTCTCGGTCACTAACCTGTTTCCCAAACAGTGCCCACCCCTCCGTGCACGGCCAGGAGGGCAGCCTGGGACCCTTCCCACTGTAAATGCCCCCGTCACCTGGCCCCGCACCGTGCCATTCTCTGGTGTCGGGTCCTAGGGAGCAGCAGTATATCAAAGAATCAGACATTCCCGGTGACTGTAACTAATCATGAAATCCGTTTTCTCTCCATCCCTTGTGCACACACTGGTTCTCAGGCGTTCGGATGCAGGGGACGGAGCTGTCCTAGCCCGAGCGGCCACTGGGGGTCGCCGCAGAGCGCGGTCGGCCCGGGGAAGGCGCCCCCCCCACCCCCAACCCGTGTCCACAGCATCCTCCTCCAGGTCCTCAGACCTGCCCTGCTCTGCCGCAGAGCGAGCCCATCGGGAGCAGGTTTGACAAGAGAATCGAGGCAAAGAAATTTAGGAGAAACTCTATTTCTAAGTATGTAATAAAGGAGAAAAGATTTGAGGGTAAATACACTGTCTTGTTAAGATGATTTCCCCCCAGACACTGCAGGTATCCAGATGTCCACGTCCCAGGGAAGAGCTAGGAAAAGGTGGCAGCACATTTCGCCTTAGAGTAATTTTAGAAAAGGAAATGATTTTATTATATGCCAAGGGGATCATTAAAAAACGAGAAAACGTCCACACAAATGAATGGAAGGAGAGCAAGAAAGTTTAGGGAATAAACTTGGAAAAGTGCAATAATAATTATTGCACCCTATCTAGTAACAGGAAATGGGAAATTAAAGCCCCGAATCTAAAACCTACAGTGCGGGGGAAAAGATTTTGTTATTTCATTTTTTTGGAATAATCCGCTGTGTCAGGATGGGCAGGTGGAATCTGGCGATGAGGCAGGTATATCCGCTCTTGGATAACCATGTTCCTGAGGTGATTTAAATAATACGTGTAGACATGTGCACACGTACACACGTTCACAGAAATAAATAAAGTTTTAAAATAAGAGAAAGAAAAAAATCACTTTGGGATGGAAAAGCGAAACAGATTTCTGAGAATTCCCAGTTGCCAAGACTGAGTTATCCATCGTGTAGAATCTGGGTTAGAGGGCGGATGAGAACCGACCCGGGCGCCTGCTGTAGCCGAGGCACACACATGACATTTCGCAGGGAATGGGTACATCTCTGTTGTCCAGCAGAGCAGTTTAGTCTAGTATTAAAAGTTTAGATACAGAGATACAAAAAATTAACTAGCTAATAATTAATAATAATCTTATAGCAAGTTTCTAATGTGGATATAAATGAGAAAAGATAATGAATTAAGCACAGGGAAGGTTGGGACAGTCTGGGAATTCTTTATTTAGTAGGTGAGTTTTCATCAACCCAATAAACATTTGTCAAGTAAGTAATAACCTTGAAGCAGAAAAGTGGCTTTACTCAAAGTTGCAAATTCATGTGTCTGGAGACAGGAGAGAGGTTTCTGGCCCTGGGCAGAGGGTGGGAAGGGCCCCCTTTGTTTTGGGGGTTCCGAGGTGGTCGTTCTGGCTTGCACAGAGAACAGGAAATTGTAGAAGATATGGACAGACCGAGGGGAGGTGCTGAAAGGATTTGAATAGAAGCATGAAGATTTCAATTTTATTTTGTACAGAAGCCATAGGGAACGTTTCGGTGGAAGAATGGTTGGCCGTTGTCAACACAAAGATGACCATACAGCGCAAAATTTGCTCTCTGACACTCCTCCTCTGTTACGGAATCTGTTTCTACCCATCTCCAGTTTTTCTGGCTCTAACGTGTGTTCTGAATGGGAATTCCTAGAAACCGTGCTGGTTCGGAGAGTGTACACTTGGCCTGAGCTACTAACCAACAGCACTAGTCATCGCTGCTGGGTTGCCGCAGTAACAAGTACTCCCAGAATCCAAGCAGCTTCTCTCGGCCCCACTGCACGTCAGCTGTGACTCCGCCCCACAAGGGCTTCCTCCTTCTCAGACCTGGGCAATGACAGCCCCTGCCTGGGACTTTGCTGCACTCAGGAGGGAAGGGAAGGGACCACGGAAGAACCATGAGCTGCTTCCAAAGCTTCCGCTCAGACGCAGTCGACATCATGTCCTGTCACCTCTGTTGACAGACGCGAGCAACATGGGCCAGCCCGGGGTCAGCGGGATGAGGGGAGCCTGTCGCAGGCAGGGCACCGACACCGGACAGTCGGATGCGGTGGGGCGCGGTCACCCACCTGGGCAGAGGACAGAGCAAGGCGCGTTGGCCGCTTTCCCTGGATGCTTTAATATCTGATTCTCTTCACCTGTGGCCTGGGCGGTGGGCGAGGGTGCCGGGAGGGCAGGGCCTCCTTCTGCTGGGAAGTGAGAAGATGCCCCGCTGGAGCCCACGGAAGCCGGGGCAGCTGGTGAGCAGGAAAACACAGACCTGGGAAAATAAAGCCACCGGGAAGAAGGAGCAATGAGAAAAGGAAAGGTGAGGAGTGTGAAGGCTCAGCCACACCCGCCCTTCCTGCAGGTGGGGAGGTCCCTGTCCCGCTCTCTGAAACAGTTGCTGTTGGCTTCAGCCCCTTGATACCCGAGTCCTGACTAAAGATGAGTTAAAGTAGTATCAGACGGCCGTTATCTTGGCAGTATTTTGTGGTATTCTCAGCATAGTGTAGTTTCAACGCCCATCACCCTAAACCCGACCTCAGCGCCTGTTTCTTTCTGGAGAGCACAGAGTATAACCCCAAATTTTCACAAGAAAAAGCTTTAAAAATGAGCAAATTAAGTGCATTAATTTAGGAAAAAAATCATAACTATCATAAATCAATTAAAATGAAAGAGATCATAAATAAAACTTGCAAATCCAAAAATTGGCACATTGGAAAACAGTGATAACGTTGATAACCTCCTAATAAAACGGCATTTGTTAAATGAGGTGTCTTTAGGCAGGAATACACACAAAACAAGGCCAGTTAATGATTGCCGGATGAAAATGATGCAATCAGAGGCTCACAGGAACCCAGCCCTGTGTTTTCCCAGGAGCGATGGTTTAGGCTAATTCAGTGTTAAAGTCGACTTTTAAAAATGTGACCACTGCCAGTGACTAGAGTGGATATTTAAATATCTGCACAACTCTCTGATGCAGCCCACCCCTCCCAGGGCCTTTTTGCGGCAGCCGCTATGCACGAGGAGAGGCTTAGAGCCGGGGCCAGGGAAGGATGGAGCCCTACACGCGTGTCCGTATGCGGAGACAGGTTTGGCGCACGACACCCAGCTCACCCCTCCCAGCGGCTACCCGTCACCAGACGGATCGTGACAGAGAGTGACCACAAGCACCTGCTCTCTAACAAGAAAGTTCTTCCAGAAAGTGGCAGCCAGGCTGAGACCCCCATGGTGAAAACAATCAAAGACGGGAAACGTCTCATTAAAAAGCCCCGAGGCAGAAGGACCGATACCTGACTTCAAAGTCCTGGCCCTGGCACATGCTGCTGGGCAGGGTACTGGGGCTGGGGGTTTGCTGTCCATGTTTAAAGGTGAGCGAAGCCC
Organism: Indri indri; assembly: GCA_004363605.1. Lineage (NCBI taxonomy): Eukaryota > Metazoa > Chordata > Mammalia > Primates > Indriidae > Indri > Indri indri. The sequence goes on along the minus strand of RJWJ010019739.1, from coordinate 859 downwards.
CCTACCAAAAATCACACGTTCACCCGGATCCATCACTGGCCAACCTGGGGTTAAAATGTAGCTGTTTGGTTGAAATTGAAACCCTGTATTTGTGTTATATTTGCTTCATTCCCCCTCTCTCTCACCCCACACCTCCCGTCTCAGTGTTCTTTCGGTCGAATACTGTTTCTGTACTTGGCAGGAGAGAGAAAACCTGCTTCTCCTTTCCTGAGCTCACCCTGGAGTCTTAAGTCCCCCGTTCCGAGAAAACCAGTGCCTGATATTATCACAAACAGACCAACGGAGGCGGCTGGATGCCTTTCAGGCTGAAATGCCCCCAAACCTCATGAATTAATAGTATATTCCACATCATTAACCTCCAGGTTGGATTAGGGCACCTTGATTAAATGCTGGTGTTGAAAAGATCGCAAAGGGTAAGGAAGTGGTCCGGATACAAGGGCAGACACTCACAGCAAGAGCAGCCCCCGAAACCCTGGGGCTTTAACAACACCGCACAGCCTGATTTATTTAGAAATCTCTTCCTACATTTTTGTTAACACACGCACACGCACACCCGTGTTAACGCTTTCATCCTCTGCTTGAATAAAGTTACTTTCAGAAGTTCAATTTACTACCATGACAAGATTATTTTTTGTTGCTGTTTGTTTTTCTTATTTTGTGTTGGGTGCTAATAGGTTACAAATGTTCGTAAAAGTCCATACACTGTGTGATCTCACAAAACGCCCAAATTGCCGATTCTTTCTCTAAAAATTGAGTCTCCTTGGCTGACGTTGAGTCTGGGGCAATTTGCCATGGAAGGGGATGTTCCCGTGTTGCTTTGACGTCAAACCCCCAGCTACGGGCTGATTACCTGTGTGGA
>RJWJ010019738.1:0-29840 GCA_004363605.1 Indri indri | reverse complement strand
CGCTGGGTAACAGATTTAAACCTAAGAAATGAAACTATTAGAATTCTAGAGGAAGAAGTTGGAAACACTCTTCTAGACATTGGCCTAGGCAAAGAATTTATGAAGAAGACCCCAAAGGCAATCACAGCAACAACCAAAATAAATAAATGGGACCTGATCAAATTAAAAAGCTTCTGCACAGCCAAAGAAACTGTCACAAGAGCAAACAGACAACGTACAGAATGGGAGAAAATTTTTGCATGCTACAAATCTGATAAAGGGCTGATAACTAGAATCTACTTAGAACTCAGGAAAATCAACAAGAAAAAATCAAACAACCCAGCTTTTCAAATACAGGCAAGTTAGTAACTTTCATGGTCAGAATATTGGTGAGAAGGATTTTCTAAGTAGCATCATTTCTATATACTTTATTATAACTAGAAGATAACCAAAGATGATTTATTCTGTACCTATTTTTAAAACGTCACTTGTTGAACCAATTGTGTTTCATAACATAACTGAAAAAAGGTTTGGAAACACAAATAGTGAAAAAGTTTTTCAGAAAAAGAAAAATTTTTAAATAATGCAGTAGTTTTGGATATAGGGTAGATTTAGTAGGCTTATTCATCTTTAATAGTTTTTGGATTTTGATATTTAAATATTTTATGGGCTTGATAGCATTCAAATATTATTGAAATAAAATATTTTGTATAATCATGAAAGTTTTCTTTATTTAAATGGCCATGATGAAGTACATTGAGTTGGATATTTTGTTTAAAACTTTTTTGATTTTAGGGGGGATAATTATATTACCTTCTCAGAAACTAGCTAGAATTGATGAGTGGAAAATTCATTTTCGGGTGACTTTTTATACTCTGATTGAAATGCAGTATGTTCTTCCCCATAGCCTCAGTTCACTAAAACTGTTAATGCTGGTTAGCACCTAGTAGATGGCTAAAAATATTTGTCAATAGAATGTTAAATGATTCATTCTCTAGTGGGAACTCATTTATAGAATACCATTGAGCAAAAGATGTTCTTAAAATAATTAGTTATTATTTTATATTAGAATCAAAATTAGAAAACTTGTTAAACATTCTGTAAGCAGTTGTTGTTAAATACGGAATCCAAATCAGAATGTTTCCTTACTTGCCTATATAGTTTACAAAAATGGAACATAAAGAGTTTTGAAATTTTAAATGCATTAATTTGCTTAATAAGGACATGCTATTTAGATAATTTATGATATGCATATTTTGATATGTGCTTTCCTTAGCATCTTAGTACCCTAGCATCTCATTTCTATCCAATAAATAATCTGAATGGAAAAACAGGTACATGCCCCTAACTTGTATGCTCATTTCTAAAACAAAAAATGTTTTAGTTAAAAGTTTGGATAAGAGCAACCAGTCACAATGAAAGTTCTGGAAATTTATGGGAAAAAAAAACTGCAATAATTTTTAATTATAGCAGCAGTAGGGAACACTCATATGAACATTCTGAAATCAGAGAAAAATAAAGCCATAGTTATTTTGTAAAAGCAACATTCTGTGTATATTCAATTGCAGAATTATTATAAAATATTGAAAAATAGAAGGATTTATGTCTGCAACAAACACCAGTTTAAATTACCTGGTCTACAATTATTTAGAAAAATTCTATGGTGACATACTGTTTTATACCTAGAGCATAACAGAGTGTTATTATGCTTATTATTGCTTGTTGTTTTATTTTCTATTTGGAATTATAAGCCAAAGCAATGGCAATGATACAATTAATATCTGGTCAATGCATATCTTCATCTGGTAACAAGTCTTGGCCTTCTCTGCCTCACCCACAATCACTAATGGAACAAGGACCAATGAAAGTACTAGTAACAAAACCACAGTGACATCTGGCACAGGACTATTGGTAAGAAGGGTTGCATATAAAGAAAGCATGCTTGGAATTCGGGTCTAAAATGAATTATTGCACTGCAGCTCGAGGTGAAGAGGAATACAGAATTTGTCATATTTAGTTCCTGTAGACAAAATGTCTGTGATCAAAAGTTTTTGTTTTGGATAACAACATACCCAAATTATTCAAATAAAGCAATCAAATGTTATAGCTAATCTAATTTCATTTCATTTCATTAGCAGAGATTGTAATATTTGAAATACAATCATCCAGAAATGAGTAATGAGTTTCTATCTGGTGGCAGCCATGAAGGTGCACCTCTCAGATCTCCAATGACAGGGAGCATAACTGAACGAGGCCCTAGCTGCTGCACTCAGAAATCCATCTTGGCATTTGCAGCAAGGCCATGCTCCCAGCCAGTGACTGAGCACGCCTTGGGATATGTAGGCCTGCTTGTTTCTGGGAGTTATGCGCCTCCCCAACAGGCAATTTCGGCTGGGAAACTTCTCAACAGTCTTGCCAAACTTTCCTTAGAACTGATCTGCAGTCTAAGATTCTTCTACCCTTCCCCTTTGCCCCCTGCCCTCCTTCTTCCCTTCCCCTCCCCTCTCCTTTCCTCTCTTCTTCACTTGGGATCAGATCTGCATTTCAGGCTGATGGCTCTCCTAGTCTTCCCCAGCTGCCTCCTCATCTTATTTTATTCATGATTCACCTAACATATTGTGGTATATTGAATCCCATTTTGGTGTTTATTGCTCAGAAGACCCATGCTAACATATTCCTATCTAAATGTATCCTTCTATTTAAAAATTCACCTAACCAAGTAGCTTACATTGTTGTAGCATATATTTGCATTATTGTTTTAAAAACGCAAGCTAATGTCCACATTAAGCAAGACTTCAAAAAATTAAGACACAGATGTTCTTTGAAAACTCTTAGCAAAGTCACATTACCATGAACTTTACACGTTTTTAGTGCTGTTTGATTCTAAAAGCATGTGTGCATGCATTTCCACATGCTGGTTTCTCATTATGAAATGATCCTATACATTTTCTCTCTCTTGTGAACTCTTATACATCTTTCAGAAGCAACTCCGCCTTCAGCAACAATGGGTAGTTCTTTCACCTGGAATTCCAACCTACTAATGTATAATGAGATAATACTAAAACACAGTGGTCTTTATCAGAAAAGACAAGGACTCTTTACTTTGTAAACACAGTGATTTGCCTATACAAATTCAAAACAAAATTTGCTAAATTCAAATAAGGAAAAAGTAGCTCTGTAAAAGGCAAGGCCTTTTGTGTTGGGTGGGGAAAGTTTTCTTACTAAAATTTTAGTAAAAGAAAATATCTATGAATAAATACATGTGGATATACTGTGTGTGACCATATTAAATTCATGTTGTCCTTTATTCTCAGTAGTAGAAGTTTGCCACCCAGTCTTTATCTCTCCTACATTGATGTTAGCTTTTGACTCCATTGCCTACTTTTTAATTTTATGAAATTGCTTTAAACTCAAGACGTAGATGACCAAACTTAACTTTCTCATCATTTCACCCAACCAACAATTTTCCCTCTAATTTGGCTCTTCCTTTTAATTTGTGACAGTAATCAGGCGGGATCAAAACTTCATGGTCACTTCTGACCTCTTCCTGTTTGTGATTTCTTGTATCCAAGAAGTCATCTGTGAATTCTTCTCAAATACATTGTAACTCATCACTCCCTGTTATCACAGCTCCTACACTGGTCAGGGACCTTACATGCTCATATTGCGCCAGACTCTCTTCTAATACCCTAACATTTAACACCCCTGTAATGTTAAACTTCCCAAAGTGTCTTTCTAATTGCATGCTTTTCTTGCCAAAGCTATTCAATGGCTCTCCATTCCTTACTGAATAAAACCTAAACCTCTTAGTCTGGCATTTATATTTCTAAAATCTGCCTCGAAATTGCTATTCCAAGTTTATCTCCCTCTTGATTTTATTGTGTTTTCCCTTTAGTTCTGAAAAGCTAAAAGGCATAAAAGAGACTCAAGAAATTGCCTTTGGCAAATTCTTCAACTATCTAGAAAATTCATATGATTCCCATATGTAGGCCATTAGATGGTTCTGGAAGGTAAGATTATTATTTTAATGCAAAGTTGCTTTACATGGTTTTCAAAACAGGGCATACCTGGGGAACTGGCTAAAAGTTCACATTTCTGGTCTCACATCTTCAGATATTCTGGAACAAAAGTTTGAGGCTGGTGTCATTGATCTGTCATTTGCGTACATTCTTCAAGTGACTCTGATGCAGGTGGTCATCATATTACAATGGGGAAAACACCATTATATTTTGCTAAAACTGAATAGTTTTCCTTGGTGAGTGCTGCTCTTCTTTGCTGTCTCTTCTCTATGTTGTTTTCACACCACCACCAACTACTTCCATTCATTTATTCTTTCATTCATACAAGCTTCCTCTGAATTGTGCTGCAAATAACTGTCCCCATTCAGCTTTTCCATAAAACAAATGTTCCTATTTTCTTTTCATAAACATTTGCCTAGGCAGTTGAAACAAATATTTCACACCTGGTGATATTCATTTGTTGTTATTTTGTTATGGTTTGTGTGTAACCATGAAGAAAAGACTCAGGAAATTGCCTTTGGCAAATCCTTCAGCTATCTAGAAAATTCATATGGTTTTTATATGAAGGCCTTTAAATGGGTTTGGAGGCTAATATTATTTTAATGCAAAGTTGCTTTATGTGGTTTTCAAAATATACTAATATTTTAAAATTCTACTTTTACTATCAAATCTGTATACTAAGGGGTCATCCAAGGAATCAAATATTGCACACAAGTGTGAGTGGCCAGGTCCCTTAACTGTGCTCTGGAATAGGCCATTAAAATATTTGGCAAAAATATTTTTGGAATGCTTATTGCTCAGACCAACTAAAGTAAAATATTTGTTCAAAATGGTTACCCAGCAAGTACTATCAGCAGAAGTTGCCATCTGTGAGCCTGGATGCTCACTTTTGCTTTGTAATTTCTCCAGTTTGAAGAACATCTGGAGTAGGCTGACAGTTATTATCTGAAACATTTTCTTCTCTAATACCAATACTCCTAACGTGCTTCCTGAACTTCTCCTCTAACCTAAAATATCCTCATTTATCCCAAACCTGTGCTATCTGAGAAGACAATTTTCTTCCTGATATCCTCGTTTGGCATCTGGTATCTATCTTAAAGCACATGTGTTGAACGCGTATCAATGCCCCAAGAGAGAAGTAAAAACTCATCCACAAAGATGATATCCTTGTTTGACTTCCTCCCTATTTCAAGGTGTAAATCAAGTGTCACTCCAAAATGAATAGTTTCTGCAAGAATGATGGGAATAAAGTTTCTATGTGTGGTTCTGCATATGCCTGTATATGAAATAGAGTTTGAGTGTGTATAAAAATAATACAGGGGCAATAACTCCAAATTCTTCAGTTAGTAATATTTAAATTATAATTCAGCAGTTTGAGTTGTGAATTCTTAGATCAATATGACAGTATAGAGGAAGAGGAAAAAAATCAATCTTTGCAGCAACACTGATTTTCTCCTCAGTCTTTGCTTAGTATTATTAATGGCGTAAGATACCAATTCTGCTTTAAAAATAACAGCTCTATAGACAGTTTCCTAGAGTTGAGGTCACTGATCATTTTAATTTTCTTTAAAGCTGATTTTGCAATCAATGTTCACTACACAAAGCTGATGCTCCAGGAACCAAATGAAATTGGGCTTTTTCTAACTTGCCACATTTTTCATACTCCTCCTAAACACAACCATGGAAGAATTTAAGTGAAAAAGAGAAACAATGACTTAAATGTTTGAGAATGACTTATAGTCTTAAGCGGTTATGCTAGATCTAAAGTTTCCATTTGAAATTGTCAGTGGATAATCCCTTTGTGTGGTTAATAATATACATAATATACATTTTTCATTTGACATAGGGTTTTTACATTGAATTTACATTTCTGTTCAAGGTTCTTGTTTGTCATCTTAAAAGGCATTCTATTACAGAGAGAGGACCCAGGGTAAGATGACTCCTCATTTAACATTCAGTCTTTACTCAAGTTTACAGACACCGTAAGCCCCAAAGAGGACTGCCAAATATCTACTTCTTATGAAGAACGCCCTTCCAGCACTGAGTTTCCCTCTATTTGGCATCTTTCTGTAACCTGCTTCTTTTTCTAAGTCAAGACCTCCCGCAATGCAAATGTTCTTTTTTGCTCCCCAGGAGATAAGGCTATTAGATAGTATCGCTGTCTGTGAAACTATAAGGAACTCCAGAAAAGCAATGAAAAATGGTCACATACGCAAGGGGGTCAAGGCATGATGAAATAAAAGAAGGTAATTTCATATACTGTTTGACTAACTGCTCATACTATAGAAAATGCATTAGTCTTCTGATGCCATATGTCCAACCAGTCGTTGTTCCTGGTCTGACAAGAGTGTGGATCTGCAATATGCCCCCTGATTGTTTTATGATGCCCACCCACTTCCACCCACCCTCCATTTATCCTGGTCCTATGTTTAATGCTCACTTTGAAAGCTCTGGCAAAAGGTCTATAGAATCATTTTGCCCTGTATACCACATACCATTTTAAAAACTTAGTTCCCTAAAAAATGCTACTGAATTGTTTCACTGTATATGAACAGATTAGAGCATATGGTAGTTGTAATAATTCTTTTAGAAAAAAAGAGTAACTTTCAAAGCATAAAATGATTTTATTCTCATAGATTTTACTTATACTTCAGCACTAAACATAATTTGAATTGATATAAAAAGGATACCTGGTTATTATAGATATGCCTTTTAAGAACTTTACACAGTACAGTCTGCTATATCTGGCCCAGCAGTGGTGATGATGTGAGGTGTTTCATTTAACAAGAAAAAGAATATTATAACATGAAAATGAGTCTCCATAAAGAAATCCTGTTGTCTATACCCAATAGCCTAGGATCAAAAGGAAAAAATGCACTAAGCCCTTTTTTATCACATGATCATGTAACTCTTTAGATAAGGATCACTTAAGTATGAACATTTAATAATACAGTGTATTTAGAATTTTAATAAATTAGAAATAGTCCAAGATAATTCTTCCTTCATTCCTAATATTATTTTGTAGTAAAAAAATTATAATGGGTATACATACATGTATATAAAATGTATGTAGATTATATATACATAATATGTAATAAGTCACAGCCTACACTTACTGAGTATATATTTGTAAGATATTTATATATTGAAAATTAGTATAGAAAGAAATATAGCTACATATTGCAAAGATGAAAAATTAATAGATAAAAGTGAATTGCCTTCAGCAGGAAAAAAATAAGACTTCCTTCCATTATGAAAAACATTTATATTTCAGTGTTCGAATTGTTTCACCTATGTGGGTGGTATATACTTTCATACTTGGCCCAAATTACCATTCCTCCTTTCCTTCCTCTTTCTTTCTCCCCTTTTTTTTATGTTTGCTCAAGAATTATTTTTTGAGGTCTCACACTTCAAAATAATGGTTTTTGCTAAGTTGCATCTACTCAATTCTTTAAAATTATTATATAAAAACAATACATGCTCACTTTAGAATATTTAGAAACTATTACCCAGAATTTCCTCCCTTTTTTTATTTCAAAATATTGCAGGGGAACAAATGTTTTTGGTTACATGGATTGCTTTTGTTATGCTTGAGTCAGGGATATAAGTGTGCCCATCACCCAGATAGTGTTCAGTGTACACATTAGGTAGCTTTTGGTCTATCCACCCTTCTCGCCCCTCTGCTTGATTTCCACTGAATTTTACTTCCCTCTGTCCACATATGTGCTCATCGTTTAGTTCCAATTTAATAGCAAGTACATGCGGTGTTTGTTTTTCCATTCTTTAGATACTTCACTTAGGATAATGGTCTCCAATTCCAACCAAATTGTTACAAAAGGCCTTACTTTATCCTTCTTTGTGGCTGAGTAGTATTCCATAGTGTACATACACCACATTTTGTTAATCCACTCATGAATTGATGGGTTGATTCCACATCTTTGCAATTGTGAATTGTGCTGCAATAAACATTCGAGTTCAGCTGTCTTTTTGATAAAATGACTTCTTTTCCTTTGGGTAACTAAAACAGCATGGTACTGACACAAAAACAGAGACATAGACCAATGGAACCGAACAGAGAACCCAGACATAAAACCATCCACAGACAGCCAACCGATCTTTGACAAAGCAGACAACAATATACACTAGGGAAAAGAAGCCCTATTCAATAAACGGTGCAAAAAAATTTAAAAGTAAAAAGGATACAGTTCCTACAGTAAGAAACACATAAATACTAGTGGTGAAGTAGGACAGTTAATGAGGAAATTAAAAGTCTGTGAAGCATAGATCATCTTATGGGTAAGTGCAGGAGGGGGCATCGACTTATCCTGGAACTCAAGGAGTAGTGTATACTTTAAAACACAAAATTACATAATTTTGTTTTACCACATATGTATTACGTTGTTAGTAAACGTGGCTTTCAGTTTTTATAAAACCTTTCCTCCAGTTCTCCCTCTGGAATGTGTTTCTTATCCTTGCTCCTTGATTCCCTAAAGGGCATTAGAATCTCTGCATGTCTCATACTACCTACTCTAAAAGGTCCACCTTCGGGGGACCAACAGGGTGAGAAAGCCAAGTCCAGTCTAGAGCACAATGTCGTTGGGAAAAAAATTCATTAAAATCCTTTTCATATTAACTTCATTTCTATTGTCTAAATTCAGAAGAAAGTGCTCATTTCTGACTTCCCTGAGTTCTATCTTCTCCATTTCTACTCTTTGCATGCAGTGTGGTTAAGACTTGGTAACAGTGTAACTTCTGAATCACAGGCAGAGATGAAGAGGGAACATCAGCAGCAGAGTCATATTTGAAAACAAAGAGCTAGGCATATACTACAATTTTCTAAGTTCTGAAGAAATTGCTCACTTTTGATCTAATACTTCAGACCATTGACTACTATTTATTACACCAAGGCAGGTGCTAACAACTGATTTGATGACACTCCTTTAAGAATAAAATGAATAACAACATGCTGTCAAATGTCAAAGGCACAGGGCTAAAATGAATAAATGAGTTGTGGTGTTTTGCTCGCTAAGTATTTTCTGCTTTCTTTATTAATGGGCCAAATGAATCATTTTGCTAGACTATTATGGAAGTGAAGTAAAGATTTAACAACCCTAACTTATAAGAAAAAGAATATGTTTCATTCCACAAATGTTTTAGAAAATGTTTTTGGTTTGCATTGAATTTCTTAATCTGTGATATATAAGGTAAATTCATTTATTCCTTTTTTTTACAGAAGAGAGAACTAAGGTGTAGAGAGGTTGAGTAACTTACACAAAATCACACAGCCAGTAAATGACAAAGTCAGGATTCAAACACACTCAGCCTGGCTCCAGAGTTAGCACTTTTAACAACTGTGTTGCTACCTCTCAACATGTCTATGCCTAGCTCTTTGTTTTCAAATATATCTCTGTGCTGATGTTCCCTCTTCATCTCCGTGTGTGACACAGAAATTACACTATTACCAAAAGTCTTACCCATACTACATGCAAAAATCAGCACTTTAGCTATAGCTTTTACTTGTCATTGATTAAGCCAATGCCTCTAAGACCCTTGGTCTTTTTAGTACCTTTCCTCCAATGAAGCCCCCCAGTTAAATCTGTTGCTATGCTTACATGACAGGGGAATATGAGCCACTGCTGTTTTCCCAGCAGTTCATAGTGTGTTCTCTTCTTTGAAGTCCTGCTCTCCTGTGAATTTCCTATGCCCCTCCTGCTTGAAGTTCCCCATTCAGTAGCTATTTGAGGGTCCTGTTATCCATCAATCTCCCCTCTATCTATACCAGAAAAACAAAACAAAACAAAACGGTAGTAGCAGGCAGCTGTGCCTAAATCACAGCAGAGTGCTTAAATTGTGGGATTAGTTTTATAAATTGAGTTAGATGATACAAGTCTTCAGTCTGACAGTGCACTTAGTGCCACCTTGATGCTACAGTCTCTTCCCAAAACTCTACAGATGTGCATTGCAGTTCTTGTTATGCATCTTAAACTCAGGATCCACAACATTGTGGTGTCAATCGTAAAGTCTGTTGTGAGTAATTCCTTGCAAATCGTAAGGCAATGAAAATGTAAATAATTATTTTTATTCATCAGATTTATATACCAGATTCCCATGGTATGCTGGTAATTTTCCTAAGTAAGAAATTAAATGTGTGGGTAATTACAGCTAGCTGATCAGGGATTGTGTTTAACACTGCATCTGTCCATGGGAACATGCTGTTCGTGTGTGTCAGAGTGGAGAAAAAGGGTGGAGAAGTTCTTCTCCACTCATTAGTCAATGAAGAGGGTAAGGCCAGTTCCATTTACAGGTCCTGGTTTACCAGAATTGGTCTCCCAGCAATTGAGTTGCTTGGGAGTCCAGCCCAAAGCATGCAATATAACCTACTGAGCCTAAATCTGTGCATGATATACAGTTAATTATTACCATAAACAAAAGCTGAAAGGAGCTCTGAAGATAGCATTTACGTAGATGTGTGCTTTCTGATATTTTCTTACGATATTTACTCCTATGTCATATGTTGAGTGCCTCATACACAGTGGGAGGCATCCGAGCTTCATACTAATCTATAAACCTACCCTGGCTCTGCAACTTGGCCCAGGGCAATTTTGTAAGAACTTATCAATATGTCCATGCAGAACTTCCTGGAATCTTCCTCTGAATCTTTTAAATTAAAGGAATTGCTTTAATATCATTTATACATCCATAATTATGTTTGCTGAAAATATATAAAAAGAAAAAGGACCTCTTAGAAAACCCAGTTTCATCCTATTGGTCATGCAGAATGAGTCAACTCCAGCTGAGCAATAGCTTTGGTTATAGAACAGGGGCTTTTGGATTACTCTACTTTAAAATGGTATTCTTCTTCAGGAGTTAAGGATTGTAATGTGCTGCTAAATGTATACCATTATTTTTCTTTAGAAGACAAAGGAAATATAAAAAGTATGATAATAAATTCAAAAAATCCCCACAGAAATGTAAAATGCATCATTGCAATTTTTCCTCCCACTGAAACGATAATGGCTTCAATGGGCCATTACCATCCGAGGCAAAGCGAATGAGACACACTACCTGTCAACGAGTGTTTAGGGATTAGTTAATACATGGCATATATCATTGAAGCGATCTATTATAGCATGCCTTGCACAATGGCAACTGTCTGATGTGTAAATGTTTACTTAGGGAATCACTGATGTATGTTTCATTACCACTTTAGCAACTTCTGATATTATGTCATTGTGTGGTTGATGACTTCTTAATCTCTGAACTCACTTTGACTTTTCAGAGCTGGAATTATTGACCTTATAAATTGTTATGGTTATTTCTAAATTGTTCTTGTATGCTGTATAAAATTAGCTTTTGAATTAATCATGTATAATACTCACCAGGAAATATACATATGAACTGTTCTAAGGTTTCTGGAGTTATGAAGGAAATCTCTATGTGATTTCAATAACTACATTACATAAATATACATATAATTAATTATAAGCTAGTGTAGCTAATTTTAATATGTAACATGGCCCATCTAGAAAATATTATACTATCATAGAAAATAAATATCTACTGATATGATAAATATGGAAAATACCTAAGAACAAGGATGGCAAACAGGTATCAACACCACCTCTAACTCTGATCTACTATTACTAGAATCCTAAAGCACTGTGTTGTGAGTAATTCAGAAGGCCGGTCCTCACTCAAAGGAGACGGAGAAATGATGGATTAGAAAGGCTGACACAGCTGCAGAAAAGGTGTGGGTGTGGGGATGGCAGCACACAAACATTTGCCAAGTTGCACTGGACCCTATTTGCAAAAGAGTCACATATCATTTGTTCACTATCTCTTTTTATTAAATATATAGGGTATAGTTTAGAGCAGCTAATTTTTTAAGACAGAAATTAAATGGAGCCACTAGAACTGTATTTTTCTTTCCCCAAATCTGCTCCTAGTTAATAATATAATCATGAACATTTTCTATTCCACAATGAAAGAACACTGCTAGATGCTCAAATGAACAAATAGTCCATTTGTCCATCTAACTAATCCTCATTATGACTGACTTCCATACCATGATGTCAGCAGCATTTTTTAAACTTGCAAATACAACAATAATAAGTGACTCTTCAGTCTTTTAAAACAAATAATGTCTGCTAGTTTAGTGTTTAAAGCTAAGCTTTCTTCCAATCAGTATACCCAATTCTGTTTTCTTAATACAGTCATGTGTTGTTTAACAACAGGGATACATCTGAGAAATGCATCCTTAGGTGATTTTGTCATTGTGTTAACATCACAGAGTGAACTTACACAAATCTAGATAATATAGCCCATTATACACCAAGGCTATGGGGTATAGCCTGTTGCTCCTAGGCTATTAACATGTCCAGCATGTTACTGTACTGAATACTGTAGGTAATCATAATACAATGGTAAACATTTGTGTATCTAAACATATATAAACATAGAAAAGGTACAGTAAAAATAGAGTACAGGCAATCCCCAGATTATGGACGAGATACATTCTTGGGAATGACTTTAGGTTGGATTTGTATGTAACGTGGATCCCTAATGAACAGAGTATATATGGCGGTAATAATAATAATAATAACAACAATACTATAATATTAATAGCCCATATGTGATAATAATACAGCATAATACTGTAATAATACCCCTGTATTATTAACTGTAATGTTATAGAAAATATTGTGCTCTTTCTTTTAATTCAACCAAACAGAACACAAGAACAAACACATATAAAAAGTTTAGATAGGAGATGGGAGAAATTTCAAAAAAGAATATTAAAGTTTAACCCTCATCAATGTTGCACTGATGTCTTGCTTACCGGAAGGGGCATTTTTGAGGCAAGAAGCTAGGCTGACATTAATGAGAAGATGATGATGGAGATGGTACTGGAGAGGATGGAGTGGGTGCTGAAGAATCAGGATTTCATTCTGTTGTTGGAGGAGGGGAGCTTACCACTGAATTCGGTTTCTTGAAAAAGACATCTAGGGTTGTTTGCACAGACTTTTTCTTTTTTTCATCATAAATGGACTTGTAGCAGCTGATGTTCTCGCTAACTGTGTGGTAAACCTTTGTAAACCACTCAATGTTAGGATCTTGCTCCTCGAGCTTAGCAAATCCTGCTTCGATGAGATGAAAAGCTTCAACTAATTATCATTTTGTTGTAAATGTTCTTGGCTCTGGATCTTCTGACTCTTCATGTTCTTGTGTTTCTATTAGCGGTTTCTCTGTCTATGAATGAGATTAGCCACTAGCATAGAGATGCTGCACCAACGAACTGCTTATGACACGTGGGTTTGTTTACATGCATGGAAGAAACTAGTTCCCAAGTTATTAATTGAATTTTTTAATTATAAAGTATCATTATGGGGAGCCTTGGGGGGCCCATTCGTAAGTACAGAACACCGAAAGTCAGGTTGTCTGTAACCCCGGGACTGCCTGTATGATAATTTTATGAGATCACAGTCTCATATGCAATCCGTCAGTTGATTGAACCATTGTTGTGTGGCACATGACTATACTTTCATAAAAAAGAAATATCTTTTTCATCTTACTCTCAGTTTTCTACCTGGGAATAAACCTGTGAAGTAATCAAAACTCTTCACTAGCGACCTGATTTTTAAATAAATGATGGAGGGTTACTATAAAACAATCAAATTTAAAGTATGACACACTAGCAACAAATTTGATTTTCAGACGTCAGGATCCAAGTCATTTTGTCAAGCTTAGTTAAAACCTTGCCTCAAATGGAAAGAGTGAGATTTTTTTCCTTAAGCTATTTCATATGACTTCTGTTTTGTTTTACTTAAATATAGTTGAAAGCAGATAATCATGGAGAAACCAATTATCATCTCTACCACCTGCTCACTCAATTTAAATCAGGCCAACTATACAAGGCCTATGTTTTTTCTCTTTTCTTTTTTTCAGATAGGGACATCCTGTGTTATATGCTCTGAAAAATGTAATTTAGTTTACAAAATAAAAAACTCAACTGAAATTGGTAAAATTGTAAGAAAATTCTATGAATGTAATAGTTTCTTTGATCTAATAGTTTCTGGATAATTGATCGGCATTGATTAATAAAACCTGATTAGGGAGACACTAGATATTATTCAATTCATTTAACTAAATGGCACAGGTATATGGCTTGAAAATTGTAACCTTGCAGAGAAAAAAATATAAGTGAGGAATTGTGGGTACATGATCTTTGTTCTAATTATCAAATTAAACTCTCTTTTAAGTTAAATATCTTTTCCTGACCCTAAAACACTAAAGAATTTAACTAAAAAGAGAAAAAACAATTTGCCTGTACAAGATTTATGTGGAGGAATAGAAAATGTTTTTTAAGTCATTAGTCCCCTAGAAAACTTTAATTGCTTTATTATTGATTATTATAAGCTTTACATGGAATGTATCTTCACTTGCTCACTCAAACTTTGGAAGTTTACTTCCTATCCTCTAACTTAGGGTTCGGTAAACTATGAGCTATGGGTCATCGACCTATTTTCTTAAATAAAGTTTTACTGGAACACAGCCATGCTTATTGGTTTACATTGTCCATGGCTGCTTCCTCACTACACTGACAGAATTGAGTAGTTGTGACAGAGACTGCATGCCTCATAAGCCTAAAATATTTCTTGTCATATCCATTAAGATAAGTTTGCAGACCCCGATCTAATTTCCCTCCAACGACTTAATATACAGAAAGTACTTCCTTTGACAAGCTCCTATTATGAGCATTTCCAACATTTCAATTTGAAAAGAATTACTATTGTCTTAGGGTACTTAGCCAACTGTCATGATGTGCTAAAATAAAAGTCCTCAAAATATCTTTCTAAAAAAAATGAAAGAAAAACAGTATTTAGCATCATTTTTTCCTTTCATATTGGTCCCTTTTTTTTTTTTTTAACTTATTTGACCATTGGGGGTTCTAAGTCCTAACAATGAGCAAAATTGGGAGAGCAGGAAGTGACACTGGCCTGGGGACAAATGGATCAGAAGGAGAACGTGGTACATGAAGTAATAAAATTGAAATAGAATTCCATACTTGGGCAGAAATTGCTTTACTGCTTTCAGGCAAATAATTTCAGAAGATCTCTGAATGCCTTTTGATTCAAGACACTCTGTTTTGTTTTGTTTGTTCTCCTGGTTTTTTTTTAGAAGTATGTCCTGGTTTATGATGAAATAGGTGTATACAATAGATTCGAACTGAGACGACTCAGTTTCTGGTTTTAGCTCTGTCCCTAATATTTAAATTATCAGGGTTTTAAAATTTTTTGAATTACTAGAATGTGGTGATTTTCTAGGTCAGGTTTTTTGGTTACTGTTTGTTGCACTGTGTTCCACAGAGGCCATCATATGTCCCATTAACTCAGAGGCTATGAGTCAGTAAGCGGGTGGGGAAGGGAGGCGAGGAGGAGGCCCAACCTCTAAAGTCTCCATTTTTTTGGTTTGATAACTCTACTTGAGTTCCATGTAATGTTTTATTTAAGGAGAGGGGGAAGTCCATTTCCAATAAAAGTTTGAAAATTATGGGTTACGTGATTTCAAACTCTCTTTTTTAAAATTTTATTTTTAGTTAGCACAAATGCTTTCAAAGGAGTTAGCAAAACTATCTCTGTAATATCCACAGATTCTCTAAAATAATAATTATAAAATTAGAGGAACTCATAGTTGATATTATAAGTTCCATTGTCAAGCCCTCCTACTTTGCTTCTAATACATCTAGAATAGGGGCATCTAGGCTCTTTTTTCTTTTAATTGACTTTTCTGTACTATAATTAGATAATACATCATTTATTCCTATCTTGGCAAATAGGAAAAGGCTTAAATATAAACCCCATTATCTTAATATTATAGTTTGAATTTTGGAGATTTTCTTCTTGTATTTTTTCACAAGCATTTGAAGAAAGTTTTAATCATTCAGTACATATATTTTTATATCATGCTTTCAAAGACTTAACATATCATTTCAACTTTTTATAATACTGTATCATTTCATAACCATAATTTTAACGGTTGTATTTTATTTTATCAATTCACTATCTCATGCATGGTTTAATGTTTTGCTGAATTATTTGTTTCCTCTTTTGTGGTGCAATCAAAAACTTTATACAAATTTATATAAACAGCCTTTTCCATGGTTAACATTATGTATTTTCAGAGTTTTTCAGAAATGGAAGCACTGGGTCCAAGAGGATGATATATATTGCCCAACTGCTTCCTATGGATGATGTAATGATACTAATATTACACACAGGTGCAACAACACACAAAGATGTCTACTGATTTTTAATATCTTGATCACTTTTGACATTAAGGGGCTCAGGGTAAATACAATAGGAAGATATAAGTAGTAATTACAGGGCTGGGAGCAAAAATAAAACCAATTTCCTTAGAAATTATGATGACTTTACTTTCCATTTTATAACAAGGTATATTTATCACTGACTTTAAAAAAATTCTACTTTTGTACCAGAATTTCACCCATTCTCTCAAATATTAAGCCTATTCTTTGATTCTGGAGTAACAATTTGTTGCTGTTAATCAAGGAGAAGAATTATACAGCTTGGGATATCCTTTATGATTAGAAAAATTAAGAAAATAGACTGGTGGCCAAAAAATGAAATCAGTTAGGGATCTTCTTTCCTATAGCAATTGTTTTGGTCTTTTTGACATTAATATGCTAATATAAAATATTATTTTAAATATCAATTTTGTATTTACATATTTATAATATGTATAAAATTTATAAATATGTATAAAATAATTACATTTATTAATACAAATATAATTAGCTAATGTTATAAAATTATATATGGTATATATAACATAACATATCACATATAATTAATGTTAAATTATATAATACATATAAATAATCACATATAATAACAATAATACATATTGTAACAATATAATGACATATCATACATGATAAAGAATAAAATAATGTAATAAAATTAAATGAAATGGGATATGCATGGCACAAAGACAAAGGACTAACTCATTGGAAAACTAAGTCAAAAAAGTAGACTTTTTTTCAAATTTCAGAAAGATTCTGTAACTTTATGAAGATTGTTGGAGTACATTTCTTAGAGGCAGTTAATTATGTTCTCTTTGCTAGTCTTAGGTGGAGCAGGAGGAAGAATGATAGAATGTAGGAGAGAAGATGGACTATTTTAAGCAAGGGTATAATCATTATAAATATCTCAGTCTGTACTTTTCATTAGTCTTTTCATTAGTACTTTTCGTTAGAGTTTTTTTTTCATATTTACTTAGCTATTCCTCTAGAAAATCAGATTATTTTATCTGCAAACTCAGACTTTTGCCATTCTTCAGTTTGCCAGAATATCAGAAACAAGCCCTTGCATGGTAGTTGAATGTTGCTCTGTAAGCAGCCTTGAGCATCTAAAGTAACTCGTCTGAATGTTCTCTTGGGTGTACTTATCTGGAGATCATTTCTTCTAGGTCATTATATTTTTAATTTAGCTGGGACTTTGTGGAATCAAAGAATAGCTTCTGGAGAAAATATCATCCCTTGCCTTTGTTTTACAGATGAAGAAATCGAGGACTAGAAATATGCAGGATTATAGGGTCCAAGTTCTACCTCCAGAGAATGACAAAGAGCATAGGTTCCCAGATGCTGCTGACATTCCTTGACCACCTTTCAGCATTTGTCCAACCACTGACCTAGGTTTTACTGAATAGGTCTATATTGTACTTAGCAGAGACAGAAATAACTATTAATATTACAATAGAAATGTAAAGCTTAATTTTTTAAAAAAGATTGCAGTAAGAACATTTACCATGAGATCTATTCTCTTGACAACTTTTTAAATGTACAAGACAGAATTGTTAACTATAACCACATGTTGTACAGCAGATCTCTAGAACTTACTCAGCTTGTGTTACTGTTGAACAGAATTCCCCATTTCCCTCTCCCTCAAGTTCCTGGCAACCACTGCTCTACTCTCTGCTTCTGTGAATTTGCTTATTTACAATATCTCAAATAAGTGAAATCATGCAGTATTTATCCTGTTGAGTGGTTTATTTCACTTAGCATAATGCCAAGGTTCATCCATGTTGTCACGAACAGCAGAATTTCCTTTTTTTTTTTTTAAGGCTGAATAATGTTCTATTCTTTATCTACTCATCCACTGATGGACATTTAGGTTGTTCCCACATCTTGGCTACTCTGTGAATAATGCCTCAATAAACAAACATGGGAGTGCAAATATCTCTTCAAGATTCTAATTTCGATCCTTTTGGATAAATACCCAGAAGTGGGATTGCTGGAAGATATGGTTGCTCTACTTTTAATTTTTCGAGGAACCTCCATACTGTTTTCCACAGGGGCCACACCATTTATCATTCCCACCAACAGTGTACAAGGTTTCAAATTGCTGCACATCCTAGCCAACACTTGTTCTCTTTTGTTTTTTAGATAGTAGCTGTCTAACAAATGTGAGGTGATAGCTTATTGTGATTTTGATTTGCATTTTACTAATGATTAGTGATGTTGAGCATTTTTTTCATATCCCTGTTGGCCATTTGTATCTTCTTTAGAGAAATGTCTATTCAAGTCTTTTACCCAGGTTTTAATCAGGTTATTTGTTTTTATGCTATTGAGTTGTAGGAGTTTCTTAGGTATTTTGAATATTAACCCCTTATTAGATAAATGGTTTGAAAATATTTTCTCTCATTCCATAGGTTGTCTTTTCACTCTGCTGATTTTTTTCCTTTGCTGTGCTTTTTAGTTTGATGTAGTCACACTTGTATATTTTTGTTTTGTTGCCAATGCTTTAAGAAATCACTGCCAAGACCAATGCCATGAAGCTTTTTCCCTATGTTTTCTTCTAGGAGTTTTATAGTCACAGGTCTTATATTTATATCTTTAATCCATTTTGAGTTGATTTTTTATTACATATATGGTATAAGATAAAAGTCAAATTTCATTCTTTTGTGTGTGGATATACAGTTTTTCCAAAACCATTTGTTGAGGAGACTGTTCTTCCCATTGTATATTTGTGGCACCTTTGTCAAAAATCAGTTTATCATATATATGTGGGTTTATTACTGGGCTCTCAATTATGTTCCATTTTTTTTTATGTCCATCTTTACACCAGCATCATACTGTTATAATTAATGTAGGTTTGTAATATATTTTGAAATCAGAAAGTGTGATGTCTACAAATTTGTTCTTTTTTCTCAAGATTGTTTTGGCTATTTGGGGTCCTTTATGGTTCCATATGAATTTTAGGATTGACTTTTCTGTTGTTGTGAAAAATGCCATTGGGATTTTGATAGAGATTGCTTTGAATCTGTAGATAGCTTTGGATAATATGAACATTATAATAATATTAACTCTTCCAATTCAAGAACATGAGATAGTTTTCCATTTATTTGTATCTTCTTCAATTTTTTATCAGTGTTTTACAGTTTTTAATGTACAGGTCTTTCACCTCTTTGGTTAAGTTTATAGCTAATTATTTTATTATTTTTGATGCTATTGTAAATGGGATTGTTGTCTTAATTTCCTTCTCAAATAGTTGCTAATGCATAGTAAGATTTTTTTCATATTTGTCTGATCTTCATAGCATAGCACAGCACTGTTCAGCTATTATTGATACATAAAACTTTCTAGAAGCTGTATTATATTACATTAAACAACTATGCTAAATTACCAAAGAAGTCATTTTATTCATCAACTCTGAGTTCTTCCTACATGGAATCAAGAACTATAAAGGCAATTCATTTTCTTTTTCTGCTTACTTCACAATACCCTCCTAATTAAGCTTTTTTCCTCTATCTTTTAATTGTTATGATGGAATTTATTGAGACAGGTAGTATTTACAGTTTGTGACTTCTGAGAAACCAGGGGAGAAAAAATATTCACAAGGACACTGTATTCATTTATTTTCTTTATAAATTCAGTTTGTACAATTTTAGCCCTCCTCACTAGTTCAGTGACTTCTCTAGTGCAGTGAATTCTCCAGCTCTTCTTTTCTCTATGTAATTTAAAGCAAAAACAAAACAAAACAAAAAACTTTTTTGATACCCTTAACTCACTTACTTATAAGTAAACCTTAAAAGTAATACTTAATCCTATACTTCTGCAGTAGGTTCTCATTTAAAATTTAACCTGTTAGATGATTTAGAAAAAGCGGTTGATTTGAAATTACTACCCATCTTCTCTAAAATAACAACAAACAAAAACATCACTACATATTAGAAATCATAGTAACAATGATAATAATAGCCAATATTAATCTGTGTTTACTGTGTACTGGGTATTTTGCATGTATGACTCCTCAAAGCAATCTTCTCCTGTAAATAACTATCCATATCCTCACTTTACAAATGATGAAACTGAGACATGGCGATATTACAACTTGACCAAGATTGCATAGCTTGGAAGTGGTTGCTCCAGGGCTCAGACTCACACAGGCTGGCACTATTCCTCAAAGCCAGCCCACATTCTAGCTAATCCCTGATCAGTTAGTTCATCATTGTCTTCCGAATTCCTCATTTGATGTTTATTTTATGCTATTTGGTATTGAAAGTTTTTAAAATAGTTTTATAATCAACTAGATTATTAACTCCTGGTAAAAAAGGCTGTGCCCTACACAAACATGAGGATTATAAACCATTTAATGAGTGTTTACTAAGTAACAGATGCTTTACTTTATTTTATTTGATCCTTACTTTAACACCCTGAAGGACAATTTTCCCAACCCATTTAACAGATATTTGTTGAGATTTCAGCATCTTGCCTAGGTCTTATTCTTCTTGATAAATATCTCTTGTTCATAATGATCGTAACATGCAGAATCATAAAGTCACTCTTACTGTTTCAAGTTGAAATAACTTGAGATCACGTACACTGACTCTATTAATTCACTGAGAAGCCTATGAAATAAATTTCTATAGGATTGTTGAACAGAATAGGCCAAACAGAGTTTAGCAATTATGGAAACTACAATTTTTTAATTTTTTTTTTAGGGACCAGCTCTCACTCTGTCACCCAGGATAAAGTGCAGTGGCTCGATCACAGCTCACTGTAGTCTCCAACTCCTGAACTCCAGCAATCCTCCCGTCTCAGCCTCTAGGTCTATAGGCATGTGCCACCATACCTGGTTAATTCTTTTTATTTTTTCGTAGAGACAGGGTCTCAGCTATGTTGCCCAGGCTGGTCTGGAACTTGTAGGCTCAAATGATCCTCCTGCCTGGCCCTCCCAAAGCACTGGGATTATAGGCGAGAACCACTGTGCCCAGCAGAAACTATTAATACATTATGTCCCCTCGTTGCTTGCTATAAAATCTCTTTACATGGGCAAAAGATAAAGGAGATTAAAGAAATAATTCATAAATTTGGCAATCTGGGGAGAGAGGTAAAAAGAAACTAACTCATCCTGCTAACTCAGAAAATATTGTGACTATCTACACTATCACAAGGGTTGAATTGTCTGTTAGGCTCACAAGAATCTGAGGTTTCTAATGGTTAGCAAAGGATACAAAAAAGGAGTCCCAGCTAATAGCACATCAATGTCTGGGAGGCCAGAAATCAGTCAGGCACAGCTTCCTAAATCCATTTCCAACCCTGTTATGCAGTTTAGGTTTGGAGAGAGGAATTCTAACTGTGTGGCTTAGGTCAGCCTAGGGAAGCCTTTTGGTTTTGTGATCTCACCTTACAGATGACTTCAGGAGAAGGGCTATTTAACTAACTTCCATTCTGTAGTGATGTATATCTAATAAATCCAAAAATGGCAATTTGTTTATAATAAGCAATCCAGACATATTTAACATATCTTGCTAAAAGGATCTCATACAACAAAGCCCCCAGAAGACCCTCTTTTATCTTGTAGCAAGTGAATTCAATCAGTGTGTTTACAAAAAAGTGTGGTCAAGATAATAATTAAAATGCTTCAGGCTACAGGAAGAAGGGAGAAACCTACTTAAATATACAGTATTAACTCTTTCCTTCTCACTGTTTCTTTCTAAAGTAGAAATAAGCTTATAAACAATTGGGAATAAAAATATTATATTCATCTAAGCAATGACTATTAGCATCTAATAAATACCATGCAAAAAAAGGGAAAGTAATTCAAGTACTAAAGTACATATATTTTATGGTAGGTATAGCAACACTTTCTTATAAGTATTACACACAATAGGAAAATATGTATTCATTTCATTGTCTCTTTAGTGTAAAAGTGCCAAATAAATATAGGATGCCCAGTCAAATTTGCATTTCAGGTAAACAACCAATAATATTTTAGTATAGTTATTTCCCATGCGATATTTGCTCTTGTATTTTTGTCTGGTAACCGTAACTGGAAATCCTACTGTTAGGTAGATAATGAGGGATTCCTGGTCTCCTAGGGATGAAAGTGGGTGCTATTGCCCCCATCTTGATCTTGCCCAACCCTGATTCTCCATACCTTAGGGAGGAGGGAATACCCTATGAATCTGCCAATCAGAACTTGGTGCGCCAGCTGCAAAAGAATGCAGGGGACTCTCTAGCCCACAGGCCAAGCCGCATGGGTACCATAAAGTCCAGAAAGTGACTTAGAACCCACATGCATAGTTAAGGCTCAGGTCATGTGACTTCCAACTGTCCAATCAAAGTGGTTTCATGGTGACCTCTCAACCACAAAAGAGGTCCCTATCCAGGCATTATAAAATAAGATACAGATCATACCCAAGCGCTCTCTCTTGCCCTTCCTTTTGCCTGACCTGCTGCAACAATGGGTCTGGTTGTCATCACTGGCATATGTATCATTCTCTGTAAACCTATATCTTGCTCTTGCCCTGAAATCCAATCTTTCTCTCCTCAGTAAACCTCATTTTTGTGCTTGCCTAACTTTGGCATGTCTGGCCATTCTTTGACCATGGGTGCACCAAGAACCAACGGTTTCAGACAGAAACCTAACACTGTTTTTATTTATTTATTTATTTATTTATTTATTTATTTATTTATTTATTTATTTATTTATGAGACAGAGTCTCACTCTGTTGCCTGGGCTAGAGTGCCGTGGCATCAGCCTAGCTCACAGCAACCTCAAATTCCTGGGCTCAAGCAATCCTTCTGCCTCAGCCTCCTGAGTAGCTGGGATTACAGGCATGCACCACCATGCCTGGCTAACTTTTTCTGCATATTTTTAGTTGTCTGGCTAATTTCTTTATATTTTTAGTAGTAGGGGTCTTGCTTTTGCTCAGGCTGGTCTCGAACTCCTGACCTCAAACGATCCTTCCGCCTCAGCCTCCCAGAGTGCTGGGATTACAGGCGTGAGCCACCGCACCCGGCCTCCTAACACTGTATTTTTATTTGCTAAGTTTGGCAACCCTACTCATGAGTCATACATTGAATGTAGTACAGCTCAATGATTAGAGTGTGAATTCTGAAGCTAAATTATTTGGTGTCAAATACTGACTTCGCTATTTGCTAACTGTGTGACTTTAGACAAATAATGTAATTTTCCTGGGCCTCAGTTTTTCACCTGTAAAATGGGGGAGGCGTTGCAAGGATAAATGAAAAAATACATGGTAAGCACTTAGAACATATAGTATGCCTTGATTAATGATAACTGGTTTGTTGGTACCTTAACTTTTCCAATTCTAACTATAAATAGAAAACTTCTATTTTAGCATGGCTATTAGGATTTCATACATGTAGTGCTTATAAGGTAGAAATGTATTCATAGTACATTTTCAGAGCCACATAAATATTAAGTACCACTCTTTTGAGTTCTTCAAATGTTTGCCTTGCCTACATCACTTAAAAAATAAGAGGTGAAAAGGGCCATAAATCTCTCAAACCAAGCCTACAGCATGATCCGCTTATATTTACTTGAATATTTTAGCATTAACATGATACTTAAAAATCTGTACTTTTAACTAACATATAATTTTCAGTCTATAAGCGGGAATGTAAAAAGAGCAATCAGGCTTAATTGGCAAAACATACCTGATCACTGATTAAAAAAATGCATGAATTCCTATTACCTGCTAAAATATACTTCCCTAAATTAAAGAAAAGCAGAAAAACAAAACCCTCTTTTCAGGAAAGCTTTTATTCTCTATTATAGAAAAGTTAATTAGGAAGGGGGGGCAAGGGCATCATACGTAACCTAAACACCTGTACCCCTATAAACAACAAACAATAAAAAAAAAAAAAAAGAAAAGTTAATTAAATTCTTGTCCAATCTTCTCTTAAATATGCTTAGTAATCATATCATATTTGAAAGAAGTTTAGTTTGGTTGTTTCTTAAATATTTTATTTTTAGAAAAAATGATGGCACTTTCTGGTATATTCTAATTATGAGAATGAAATACTAGGTTTTGTTATCCACAGCATAAATTGCCACCTACCAACTTAATCTCATTATCATTTGCAATAATGCTCTGAATTTCTGAAGACTTTAAAATAGTGGTTGTAGAATTGAGGTAGATTTCATAGTAATTACTCTCTTAATAGAATGATGGATAGATTAAAAATGTACATTATATAATATATATATTCCAGGCAATATTTAGTAATTTGTAGTGTACAAATAACTATAATTGACTGCATACACGAATTTTGTTATACAAAAAAAAAAAAATCTCAGTTCTACTGCTTTTGACAAATAGTAGTATAGTATATCTACAGCAATCAGGAGGGATATATGGTATTTGGTCATTTTTCCTAATAAATTAAATTCATGAAAATTATCTCTTTGACATTTGCCAGAGTAGGAGCATATGTTTATTTTGGGAGGTATTTATTGATAAAATCAACTGAAATAAAAAGGAGGAAGGCTATGATTCTGTGCTCTTGCCACTGATACACACACACACACACACACACACACACACACACGCACACGCACACACACGCACGCAGAGTTTTCTTTTTAAACAAGTGTGGCCTATATATTGATCAATTCCCCCAAGGCATTTTCAGACATAAAAACTGAAATACTGAATGGTCACTGTTGCTCTTTATAATTCTATTAATAATTAAACCAGGGTTGTCAGCTGTTCTGATTGTCACAAGGCCTCCCCAGGATACAATATGCTCGAGAGTGTTTTGATTCTGTAGCAATATTAACACATAATCTGTGCAGAAGCACGTTTCCCACTCCGTTTTCAAAGCACATAATTAGGTTTTCCATGATTTTACTTTCCACTTTCAGAGAGGCAGTACACAATTCTGTATGTCCTTCTAGGTATAATCCTCGTTTAACTGACACTTATTTCTTTTGCCTTTATTGGGTGTTGCTCCTTCTGTGCTTACTTCTTGTATGTCTGTTTCGTTGAAACCAAATGATGAACAAACATCACAGAGGGGCCTCTTTACAGTGTCATTAGTTAGACTGATAGAAAGATAGATAGATGGACAGCATTTCCAGTTCTCTGTGCAAGGAGCCTGACTCTGTGGCAAGAAGCCTAAAGTTGCAATTACGGATTTGCTATGATGGATTCTAGAGAATTTGCTGTTAGATTTTTTTATTAGTAGTTCCCTTGAACATAAAACCTATGATAGAAATAAATTTTATTAACTGGATAAGCTTTATTTCCTCCCTTTCTTTTCCAGTTGTCTTTCTTTCCTTTTTCCCTGCAAATGAGGCCTTTGGAGAAAAGCACCAGAAATAATGGCATAAGAAGAAAAGATATTCAAGCTCCTGATTAATGAAGCATGTATCTTTGTGGTTTTCATGCTGTATGCTTGTGGCTTGAAATCACAGATTACAAGGCATTTCTCAATTTTACCCCATTTTAATAGTCTCCTTTGGCCATTCCTCAGTTCTCTGGATCAGCTCTTTTTCTTTCACTACTTTTGGAGATCTAAGCTGTGCATTTGAAGCATGTTGCTTATGGCAATCACACTGCCAATGTAGTCAGGGAATGCTATGAGCATCGAGTCCTGAATGGGATCCTCCCTTTCAATTTGGGACACATGCTTCCTTTCGTGAAGAATAAAACTCTTTGACCTGCTCCATTAGGTTAGCATCTACCTCTTTTTAAATTTAAAATGAATTCTAATTCTACATGTGTTTTTTTTTTTTTAAATCTACCCTTTAATTCATTACAGGTTCATTGTAAGGACAAGTGAGAATGTACTTTGACGTATGCTCTAGGAAAAACCCTACTGAATCTTTCATTTCGCTTTGAACTGGGAGGACTTAAATAGCAAGACTCTTTGAGGATAATTTACAACCAGACTGAGAAAGGCTAGATGGAATAATTTTCCCTCTACTGTGGGTGATTTTTAGCTCTAATGTATGACTTTTTGAACCTTAGACTGCAAAAGATCTACACTGATTAGCCAATGAAAAGAAATACAGTATCATTCATAGAGCCTGCACTGATGAAACATATTGAATCCAATCCCAATTAGGAAAGTAAGAAGTTTCATTATTTTCAGTTCCATTTACTTTAATATTTGTACAATAGTTAAAAACCTTATGTCACCTAGAGAGGTCATATTTTCCCCTTTAAAGTAGTCATTTCTAAATTTGCTAATTTAAACATTAACTCTTCATTTTTATCACATTGGAAAATACAGAGGATGTCTTCTGGGAATTTAGAAATTTTTATTATAATACCATTCCTCTCCTTATTTATAGTGCATAGTATGCGACAGCCATCTAATCCCTACTAATCAGTAAAAAAGCTGTTATTACCAAGCATTCCTGTGCCCAACAGTATCCTAGACACTGTGTGGCTTAAAAATGTAAACCAAAATAAGCAAAAACATTGTCTACCTCCCAAAAGCACTTATAATCTACTAATAAGTAGTTAACATTTATTGGAAACTGGAATAGCTATTTCAATTTCAGACAAAGCTGACTTCAAAACAAGGAAGATTATCACGGATAAATATGGCATAGATTATGATAATTAGGTCAATTCTTAAAGGAAGCATAATAATACATATATGCACCTAACCAAAGAATATCAAAATCTATAAAGCAAAAATTTACAGAACTGAAAAGATAAATATCCCACTCTTAGAGTTGGAGACTCTAAAATCCCTCTGCCAATAACTGAAAGATCAAGCAAATGGAAAATCAGTAAGAATATCGTTGACCTGAATAGCACTATCAATCAATGTAATCTAATTGACATTTATAGAATAGATCCAATAAGAGCAAGAGATACATGCTTCACAAGTTCACATGGAACATTCACCAAAATAGATCACATTGTGGGCTATAAAACACCTTAATAAAATAGTGGAAAGCATACAAAGTGTGTTCTCAGACCACAGTGAAATTAATTTAAAAATTAACACCAGAAGATGACTGGACAATCCCCAAATATTTGTGCATTAAACAATACATTGCTACATAACACATGTGTCCACAGTAAAAGTCTCAGGAGAAATTTAAACATATTTTGAACTAAATAAAAATGAAAATATAATATCAAATTTTGTGAGATGCAGTGAAAGCCGTGCTTAGAGGGAAATGTACAGTATTAAAGGTATATATTTGAAAAGAAAAAAGATCTGAAATTAATAACCTAAATTTTTACCTCAGGAAACTAGAAAAATTAAGCCTATCTCAAGGAGAAGAAAAAAAACAACAAAAATTAGAGCAGATAAAAATGAAAGTGAAAATAGGAAAATAATCAAGGAAATCAATGAAACTAAAAGCTGGTTCTTTGGAAAGATGAATAAAATGGATACGTCTCTAACAAAATTAATCAAGAAAAAAGAGAAGACACAAATTACCAATATCAGAAATGAATGAAGTATCCTTATTACTGATTGCATGAACACTCAAAAGATAATAAATGAATAATACAAATAACTCTATGCTTACAAATTTGAAAACTTGATGAAATGGACCAATTACCTGAATGACATAAATTATGAAAACTCACACAAAGACAAACAGCCAACTTGAATAGATCCATATCTATTAAATAAATTAATCAATAATTAATAACTTTTCAAAAATGAAAACATCAGGCCCAGAATAACTTCCCAACTATTTCTATGAGGCTAGCATCACTCTACTACCAAAATCAGATGAAGCTATTACAAGAAAAGACTACTACAGATCAATATCTCTCATGAGCACAGATGCAAATGTCATCAACAAAATATTAGCAAATTGCATCCAACAATGAATAAAATAAGTTCTAAACAATAGCCAAGTGGGATTTGTTCCAAGTATTCAAGGCTGGTTCAACATTAGATAATCAATTAATGTAATCTACCATATCAACAGGCTGTGGAGAAGAAAATCTATATTATCAGCTATCATGGAAAAAGTGTTTTACAAAATATGACATCTATTGATGATAAAATCTCTCATCAAACTAAGACTAGAGAATTTTCTTAACTTGATACAGAACATCCACCAAAAAAAAATCATAGCTCACATCATATCTCTTTGTGAGAGATTGGACACCTGCCCTCTAAGACTGGCAACAAAAAAAGAATTTTCTTTTTCACCACTCTATTTACCATCATACTGGAAATTCTATCTAGTAACAGGGCAAGAAAAAGAATTAAAAGCCATACAGTTTGGAAAGGAAGAAACAAAACTGGTATTATTAACATGACATTGTTATTTACTCCAAAAGCAATCTATAAAAACTAGAACATATAACCAAGTATAATAAGGTCAAAATGCAAAAGATGACCAGAGTATAAGGTCAGCATGCCAAAGTCAATTGCTTTTCTTTACACTAGTAATAAAAAATTGGAATTTGAAATTTTTTAAAAATATTTACAATAGCACAAAAAATGAAATACTTAGGTATAAATTTAACAAAATATGTATAGGATCCACAGAAAACTATAAAGCACCGATGAAAGAAATCAAAGATCTAAATAAATGAGGACAGATTCTGTATTCATGGATTAGAAAATTCAATACTGTTAAATTGCCAATTCTTCCCTAATTTGATCTGTAAATTCAAAGCAATTCTAATCCAAATCCCAGCAAGTTATTTTGTGAATATTAAGAAAATGTTTCTAAAATGAATTTGAAAAGGCAAAAGACATATAATAGCCAACAAAATACTGAAGAAGGACAAAGTTGAGAGTACTCACAGTAGACAATATGAAGATTATTAAAGAGCTACAGTAATAGGACAATGTAATATTGGCAAAACAGTACACACATAGATCAATTTAACAGAATAGAGAACACACAGAGAGATCCACATAAATATAGTCAACTGATTTTGACAAGGCAAAAAGGGAATTCAATGGAGAAGGAACAATCTTTTCAAGAAATGGTATAGGCACAATTGTATGTCCACATGCAAGGAAAAAAAAAAAAAGAACATGAGCAAGGACCTTACAATTTACACAAAAAGTTAATTCAAATGGACCACAGACCTAAATATAAAATACAAAACTATTAAAAACAGGCAACATCTCTAATCATCAGGGAAATGAAAATCAAAACCACAATGAGATACCACTTAACTCAAGTGAGAATGGCTTTTATCAAAAAGTCCCAAAACAATAACGAAGGCGTGGATGTGGAGAGATAGGAACACTCATACACTGCTGGTGGGACTGCAAACTAGTACAACCTCTCTGGAAAGCAATATGGAGATATTTCAAAAAGCTAAAATTAGAACTACCATTTGATCCAGCAATCCCATTACTGGGCATCTACCCAAAGGAAAAAAAGACATTCTATAAAAAAGACATTTGCACTAGAACGTTCATAGCAGCACAATTCAAATAAAAATGAAAATGAAAATGGCATTTTGCCTCTGTAGTTGCAAAGATGTGGAAACAACCCAAGTGCCCACCAATACGTGAGTGGATTAATGAAATGTGGTATATGTATACCATGGAGTTCTACT
>RJWJ010019737.1:0-29925 GCA_004363605.1 Indri indri | reverse complement strand
GCCTAGAGTAAAATGTCTGCCTTAGGGAGATGGACAGACACGGCAAATATAGCTAGAAAATTAGAGAACTTAATTGGAAAGCACTCACTCCACCTGGCAAATGGATCCTTTATGTTGGGATTACAGTTGGGTCAGCCTGAGGCAAAATTGTGTATTTGATGTACTAAACGTCTGGCTCTCTTTTCTATGCTTTTCCTGCTGTAACACCCACAGGTTCCCAGTACCTTGGTGAGCTTTCCCCTCTCCTTACTAAACAGAGCAGCTGTTATCCTCCCTCCCCTTCCCTTCCTTCCTAACTTTCTTACTTAACCAATATTTCCTGAGCCATTTGCATCCCACTGTGGATGTAGGGCTCTGTGAATCAGTGAGAGACAGGGAGATCTGGGGACAGGGACCACAGGAGAGTGCCAGCAGAGTGGCCACCTACTTGCCAAGTATATGTAATAAGTTGTCTACATTAATGGGGGCCAAGGCTAATTTGGTTACTATATTAAAATCTGTAAGGGATCAATTATTTGTACTTACTTTATAAGGCTCGTTTGTGAGAAACTCTGGACTTTATAAGCAGATTCAATTGCTAGAAAATCAATTACTCTGTGAAGTGTGGGGTAACGAAAGCTAGAGAGCAGTTTGTAATCAGAATTACTTTTTCATGGGTCAGTAGGAGTCAGATTGGGGGAGAGAGAAAGAGCAGGTTGCAATGTTTAGTTTTTCTATAATCTGTACATGTGCTGAGACCAGTTAATGTCCACCAATACTCATTCTTCCATTCATTCATTCAGCAAATATATGCCAGGTGTTTCTTATGTATCAGGTACAATATTGTATCATAGGTACTAAGATGCTGTTCCTACCTTTAGGAGTGGAACAGCAAGCATTTACAAGTATGTGCCAGGACTTAACACTTTCTTATTTAATCCTCGCAACATCCCTATGAGATGGATACAATTATCATGCCCATTTTATAGATGCTGAAACTGAGGCCTCAACATAAGAGAAAACACAAGAAGCCACACAAGAGAAGATGTGCCAGATTATTTAGCCAGGAGTCCCTGGGTTTTGGTCCAGGTACTTAGACTTCTAACCCTAGAATGTTAGTGTACATTTCAGTAATTAAATACCAAGACATTTCTGCACTTGTTTCATTCTTCAATCCTGAAATCCTGGCATCCTTCATTCCTAAATATAATACACTCCAGTGTGTGGCTGGGGATATTCGCTTACCAGAATTATCCCCCCAAGCCTGTGCCAAGGGGGTCACTTTACATGGGCATTCTTACCGGTGCGGCCGGCCCAAGCTTCATCTGAGCCTAGAGGTAACAGCAGGAGAATGGACACCAGCAGTTCGGGATTTGCCTGCCCCTACTTAAGACCACACACTCCCGACAGCTTGTCAGTGCTCTGTCTCAGATGAAAGCAGCAGAAATTCCTGCTGTTGACAGCTGGGGCCTGAAATGGGCACAGCTTTGGAAATTAGCTCTGACCTCTTCCCCTTGGCCACAGATCTCTGATTATGCTTTCTGGAATGGGCTGTATTATTTTACTTGCTCCTGCAGAGCTGGAAATGTTTTTTTTTTCTTTTTTAAAAAATTTTGTTTTGAAGAAAAAAATTCTGAAAATTAAATTTTTGTTCAAAAGGAGCCAAAAAATTAGAAGAGGCCAATTCTTCCGAGTCTGTCATAAGATCCATTATAAATAGGAAAGGAGCCTGACATGCATCATGGGGACAATTACAGCGCTCCCTGGGCAAGCCGCTGTCAGAGTTGTTAGTTTTCTCATTCTCTTTCATACTTATTTGTGTCTCTGCCTTCGCAAAACCCATTTGAAGACTCTGTGGTGTGTGCTTTACACAATGTAGCTGGTTTGTTGTTCTCTGTTATAGTCTCAATGTACTTTTTACTCATAAATAGTTCTTTCTGTGTTGGGAGGATAAGACCCTCAAGGCATAACAGACAGAAACAGTTCCGGAGTCTGTCCCTTGCCCCAGCCACTGCTTTGGCATGTCTGACTCTGTGTCTGGCTGCAAAGGGTGGCCTTTGAGAACGGCTCCCCAGCTTCCTGACTGTTGACGGGGGGATTATCCAGAGATTAACTGGGATGCTGGTTTTCTGGTCACCTTGTAAAGGCAACAGAAACCCACATTTAAAGGGTAAGATTAAACTCACATTAGAACTTTAGGAAAGAAAAATCTTACTCAGGAAGAAATGCCAAAAATGTTACAACAAAAATATTCTTGGCTAGCAAACTGGTGTCCTGTGGGACCAAAGGCCTCTGGAGGAAATTCCTGATCCTTGTAAAGGAAATGTGAACAGAGCTTTTCACTTTCCTGAAAATATAGCAACTCACCAAGCCGTGAAGTGCTTTTACTAGGCCCTCTCTCTCCTCAGGTAACAAATTGATAAAAATCAGCATTCTTTGTTACCGTTCCTTGTCCGTTGTTATTGACCCTGGAAAGCAGGTAAGTGTAGCTATATGCCAGGTGAGCACTGACACAAAGAGATCTGAGACTTGCTGTATCAGAAAACCACTAATGTTGTCTTTTAAGAGGATTTAGATGGGGACGGGGGCGGGGGGGTGGGGGTGGACAAGAAAGCCCAGGTGAATCAGATCAGGACACGCAAATCCCAAAGGCTAATTGTCCTGCTCAGTTCTTGTGCAAGCCTTTCTGAGCTGCCACTCCCCTGATTTGCTCCGTGAGATGGATATCACCAAGCTGTCACTTCATACCTGTGTCTTTCCCCCCGTGCTCTCCTGGACAGCGGTGCGGGACAGGGAAGTGGTGGCCACAAAGCAAGAGAAGAATCCCGAGAAGATGTTGCTGATCCCGAAGGCAATGAATTCCTAAGGGAGAGACTGGATGACAGTGATGCTACAAATAGAACAATTGCAAGACCCTCGCTGAGTATTTAAGGAAGTACAGTAAGAAAGCAAATTCCCAAACCCACCCTGCCTGTTGGTCCAACTTAATTTTTACCATTAAAGGTACCCGGTGGCCTCGGAAGGCATCAGGAGTTTGGACTCCGACTTTGTGCAAGCTCAGAGAGGCCTCACTACTCTCAATAATTTTTAAGGTGGACAATAGTAACTGATCCTTTGCTAAAATTGCTTTTCACTGCCTGGTGAGTGGTGAGTCTGCAGTTCTCACGTAAAGCACTGAACATTGCTGCGAAGGATATTATGACCAGCAGAGCTATTCTTCTGCTCGATTACTAATTATTTAGCTGCAGTGAGAGCTATGCTGTGTTTTCAGAAACATACAGGTACAACACTTGCAGATTTGCAAGCAGCGTGAAATCAGCTCACCTGGCAATGTATCACATGCCCACAGAAGCTGCTTGTGTTTATTAATTGTACAGTGAACCACCTCAATTTAAAGTGGTCACAACTATCATTAACGATGTTTGTTGCACTGTTTTGTCGTATTATAACTGTCATTAAAAATAATTACCAGGAGACACTGGGTTACTTGAAAAATTCTTATTCTGACCCAATATGTTGACTTTGAATGTTATTAATGACCTGACTGAATTTTCTCTTTTAAAATTAGGATTACTTCAACTTATTTTTTAAAAGTTTGCAAAGTGATGCAGCATGCATATTTCAAAATAACTTCTAATTAGCAAGCACAAGAGGAAAATCAACCCAATGGGGACTGATGAAAGAATCCAGAATCCAACCTCTTGTTTAGCTGACACCAAAATCTTTTATGTTTTTTTTCTTGTTTTCAGCCCTATAAAACCAGTTCAGCAAAAGGGTGACCATACCTGGTTCCCATCGATGTTGTAATCATACTTGGTGGCGTATACTTTTCCTACCGACACTGCGATACCATAAGCCACCACAGCGATGGAAAATGACGCAGCCAGCATGTCAGAAAACAGGCTTACAGGTGGAAGTGCAGGAGGCAAAAACCTAGTGAGTTTTTAAATGAAAAATGCTGTGACGATTTGACCACAATTCTCTTTCCCACCTCACCAAATGCTATACCCACTCAGCAGACATGAAAGGCCTTGGCCAAAGAGAAGAAAAAGCACATGAGAAACATAAATGGTGGCATCCGCTTTTACTTTTTTTTTTTTGGAGACAGAGTCTCACTCTGTCACTCGGGCTAGAGTACAGTGGCATCATCATAGCTCACTGTAACCTCAGACTCCTGGGCTCAAGTGATCCTCCCACCTCAGCCTCTGGGGTGCTGGGATTATAGGCTTAGCCACCACGCCCCACCTGCTATTACAATTTTTAATCAGAAGTTGGCGCTATCTCACTGGCTGCTTGCTTTGTCCCCTATTTGAGAGCCTACATATGCTGCCTCTTCTATGCCTCTGACATGAATAAACCTGTTGTTACTGATTTTTTAATATCATACAACCCTATCCATGCCATTTCACACATTGGTATTTCTCCTTACACAATTTCATCTTAAAGTTTTTTGGATTTAAAAGATATTCTTGCCATAATGTGAGATTTACTCTGTATGAAGAGATGTCAGGTCTGTTAAAGAGACAAAGATACATGATGCTAAAAAAGCTCAGTGAAAAATTCATATCCTAAGAGCCATAACATTTAAAATCTTCTTGAGGCCAAAAAAGATTAAATTTATGTAATCATAACAGTGCTCCACAGTGACTAAAATATCCTGATGATTGTGGGGTCAAATGACTCCTGTTTGACAAAACCAGAGCTACTCTACAAATCATAAAAAGAGATTAACCTACAAGTTTATAATCATGAGGTTGTCCCCAAATATGAAAATTTGCGGACGACCTTCATGTACCCATATCTTGACAACTATCCATATGGTGTCATTCCAGAGCTCTCCAGCCACAAAAAATCTCCCCCACCTACCTTACTTATGCCAGAAGTTCCTTTAATAGGAAACTACATTTTCCCCCCATAGTTAGAGAGAAGTGGTAAAAATAATGTAAAAGTATGATTCTTAGAGAAAACAGAGAGAAATTTAGACCCAGCAAGCATCCTAGATACTGTTGAATCTACCTCTCTCATTTTTGCTTTTATTTTGTTGTTGCCCAGGCTAGAGTGCAATGACATTGTTATAGCTCACAGCAACCTCAAACTCCTGGGCGCAAGTGATCTTCCCGCCTTAGCCTCCTAAGTAGCTGGGACTACAGGAGCATGTCATTATGCCTGGCTTTTTAAAAAAAATTTTGTAGAGACAGGATCTCAATATGCTGCTTAGGCTAGTCTCGAACTCCTGGCCTCAAGTGATCCTCCCACCTCGGCCTCCCACGGATTACAGGAGTGAGCCAGAGCACTCAGCCTCTCATTTTGTTGATAAAGGAACTGAGACCCAGAAAAGTGAAGTGATTTGTTTGAGGTCATTTAGTAGGTCCAGATATAAATGTGAGATATTAGATGATTTTCTAGGAACAAGATCTGGTTCTCTGCCCTTGAAGCCTTTCCCTACAAGTGAAGTTAATCTTCAAACTCCCTTTCTCCTCATATCCCATCCTACCCCAGAGGCAGGCTCTGAAATGAACCCCATCCATGGGCAGATAGGATGTTGGAAGCCTGGATCCGTACTTCAGCAACTCAACATCATATTACTCACGAGTTTGGATCTGACTTTGGCCTGCGTTTCTTAAAACCAGGCTCCTGACTTGTTCCTGAGACCCAGCCAACCCTACTTTAGGAGACTAGGACTTATCAGGATAACTTTCCAGTCCTGAGAAGAGTTTAGTTTTGATAGCAACCTAATGCTCATTGCCCACCTGGCTGCCTAGTTCTCTAAATATTACCTGATCCTTGATTAACCAGGGTTATGAAGTGTAAAGTGCAAAGACTTAAAGTCAGAGGACCGGACTTGCTCTGCAAGTGTCTTTGGGCATGTTATTTAAGGTTCCAGGTTCCTCCACTGTCAAACGAGGGCTATAAACTCCTCTGTTAAGTGAGGTATTCCTTGTGTGAGTAATTAGTGCCCACACACATAGTAGGTGCTCAGGGGATGTTGGGAGAACCTAAATCTGCTGAATTCCTGTCACTCATTTGTACCATTGTGCTAGCCCTTAAGGCCCTTATTTGCCCCAAGCCAATCGAGGCCCTGACTGGACATCCTCTAATGACCTGTAAGAAAGCCTTTCTTCTAGGACCTGCCTTCCTTCCATGGACATTACTCTTTCCAAACGTTATGCTCACCCAGTGGGCCTGTTTGGCCCCAGCCAGCCCTGTAAGGCCTGATCATGAGCTAGCACTACCAAGAGCCCAAAGGGGAGAGTGTGCGAACACACACTCATCTGAACAGAGCAAGATGGGGAGAGGCAGACCCTGAAGGGCCAAAAAAACTCATACAGGAGAGTCAGGCATGATAAACATAATGCCAAGTGCACATTTTTCCTCCAGATCGGACCTGAGCATTCGGCACGTGCACCACCGCTCCAGCTAGAGGGGAAAAGCGGCCCCCAGAAAGCAGCCGGAGGAAACCTCTGTGATTCGATCAGCCTCCCCACTGCTGTTCTCCCTCGTGCCACATTGTCAAGTGCAACTGCAAAGCGCATCACTTTATAATAGTAACGAACATGGCGACAAAGAGGACCTCTTACACTGGGAGGAGAGGAGAGAGGATCAGTCACGTGTGATCCAAGATGAGGCAAGAGAGAGCAGGGATTAAAATGTAGAGGACAGAGCAGTGGTCATGGGCTTAAACACACACACACACACACACACACACACACACGCACCCCACTATGACAGAGGACGTAGAAGAGAAGCCTGGGCTTGACGGGTGAGGATCTGTGTGCCTTAATAGCTGCAGGATAAAGAGCAGGCGCACGAGAAGAGAGGCATGTTGTGACCAGCCCTCTTAAGAGTCTGCTGGTTAAGACAACACCTCGGTGAGAGAATGAGAGACTCCTAGTGGGATGCTCAGATGCTGACTGGATGTGGGGACATGGAGACATTGCATATTTGTACCAGGAAAGAGAGTAGGGAGAAGGGCATGTAGCCACAGTTTTCGGCTGTCCAATGGGACATTGTTATTGGGGACCGAGCCATCCTAACATATGGTCCTGGCCCCCAGAGGATAAAAGGAAGCTGCCAACGGCAGCCTTGCTGGAGGACTGAAGCACGGGGGAGACCAGGAGGGAGTATACCAGTCTCTCTCTTCCTCCTCCTTTCACTGTGCTCACCCGGCCACTTTAGTATCTGCTTTTCTTGCTCTTTTCCAATCTCTCCACACCACTTTTTCTTTTTCAGGTTTGTTAATATCATTAGAATTGTTTCTGTGCTACCAAGCAGGATCAGATAACAAAGGCCTTTCTTGTGGCTTATTCATAATGACATAGGCTTGGGTATCTTATCCCTTCATCAGATGTTTTCCGAGCGCCCACTGTGAGATGGGTACTGTGCTGGGGAGACAGCGGAACAACACAAATGGGGTCACCATCCTCGGGAAGGAGCTTATAATCCTCAGGGCCAGGCATGTTAAGTTAGCTGACCATGCTGACCAGGCGGTCTGGCAAAGGATTTAACTTGATTAAACTCAAGGGCAAGAGGCTACAGATCCACTCTCAGGAGGAAGGCAGCCAGGAAAGCTCTGTAGAGGGCCAGGTAGGATACCTCAGGGCAGCAAAAGTGAGTTCCCCAAGTCAATTGATGGAACCTGGATTTATGGGACAGGGCATGTTCTGTGGACCACCTATAACTTGTTACAGATTAGGAAACCTGACAAAGGGATCTATAAAATATCTTTCATGTGATTGTTTATAGCTACTGAAATGACCTAAGTGTTAGGATAAAAACTCCGTATCTCAAGAAGCCACATTGCATCTTTTATCATTAATTCCCAGGCCCCTCCTCTGGAAAGCCTGATTTGATAGGTTTGGGATGGGAACCAGGAATCTGTATTAAAAGAGTCTCACAGCAGTTACACCACTAGGGGGCATCTCAGTGCGCTGCCACCCTGCCCCCAGGAAACAGCGGTGCGCAGCCTGTCAGTCTGGAGTTTTCACACACACCCGGAATATCTAAAGGTATATACGCACACACATAAATCTGGGTATTTTTACATATATAAAGAAATATAGATCATATCTAAACATATACATCAACATATAAAAAATAATTAAAATATAGATATTTATACCAAAGAAAAGGGTCTCATATGATTCTTTCAAAAAGGTGAGTTTGAGAAACATTATAATGGATAATATGTAAATTAAGTCCCATGTAGCCAGTTGTCATTTTTCAAATATTTTTGGAACAGATACTAGAAGAAATTTTAAGATTAATGGAATGGGAAGGCGGTCGTCCCCTGCGGAACAGGCACTGGGAGTACACTGCCCGGGGCGGCTATTGAGAGCGTGGAACAAAGACTGGCACAAGGCCCCTGGCAAGTGTTAAGGGAGGGGAAGCTAGTACTTATGGATACACAGCAGGTCTAGTCATAAATGCTGTGAGTTAATGTTACAAGTATAATAAACATCTGGGATTCCTTTTAAATTCCATATGATAAAATTATACTGTAGGGCACTCTGCATTTTATGAGCTATCTCACTAGCGTTTCACAACAAGCTTGAGTTGAGGTTTTGGCTGTTGTCATCACCCTCGTCTTACAGGAGAACCTCCCTGGGACCACAAAACTAGATGGTGACAGAGATGAATGAAGGACCTTGGTTTTTAGTCTTCTAATTC
Source organism: Indri indri (assembly GCA_004363605.1). Lineage (NCBI taxonomy): Eukaryota > Metazoa > Chordata > Mammalia > Primates > Indriidae > Indri > Indri indri. The sequence goes on along the minus strand of RJWJ010019737.1, from coordinate 21,279 downwards.
ACCAAACTACCAAACATTTATAAAACTCCCCTTGAAGATGCTGCGTTTTATTTATAGGTACAAATGCTATAATTATTATCTAAGATGAATAAACTAAGCAGAGAATTTAGACTAGATGTCCTTGATTCCTTAAGCAGATCGTTCACATCTATTTATATGATATTGTAATTATGAGTCTAAATTAGGAGTCATGTGTTAACTATATATGTCAGACCCATTTTAAGAAAATGAAGAAAAAAGAGAGAGCACATAGGGGCTGATTTTTAAAAAATTACTTGAACTTTATGTACACATATACCGTTTGATAGTTTGCACAATGGGTATTTCTTCAAGATCACACACAAATAGGACGATTGAAGGAGCATCAGGGAAATGAAGCTTGTAAGAAAAGGTTTCATTTAAATAGGAAGTACTGATTTAATATATCAATATTGTCTAAGAGGAACACCATACTCACCCCCTTGGGATGGATTTAACAATGCCAGCATTGTAATTTTTTTCCAAGTTGGCTCCATATGAAATGGCAGTAGCAATTATTGTCTGAAATAAAACAAAAGAAGATTTTTTTCAAAACAACTTCACTTGTTTTAATAATTCCTTACTGAATTTTCTAACTACATATTCTACTTACCACAATTACTTCTACAGGAATAGGGATTGGGATTTTGTGTTTAAATCGATCATTTAATTCTTTAACTGCCATGCAGATGACAATGGTGAGTAATCCAGCAATGAAATCAGCAAGATTGGTACTACCAATATTTTGAAAAATCTCAACCAAAGTCTGTAAAAAGAAAATAATTTTATATACTTCCTGCTACAGGGACACACATACGAAATCATTTCTCGCATGAATCTTCCCACATTAAAAATCATAATATCATCATCAAACAACACCTGAAACTTTCATGTAAAATCATAATAATGTGTTGGTTACTACAGAGACCATTAAGGACATGCAGTCTCTGCGATGAATACATACACCAAGTTATTAATAATGATTTACTTGGAGAGGTAAAACTGGGTGATTCCTGTATTCTTCTTTTTACTTGTCTGTGTTTTTATAATAAAATTGAAGATATTTTAAAAGAAAAAATATCATTATACACATACTTTTACTTGAAGAGAAACTTTAAAAGTTTATATTTTTTAAAGTGGTTTTATAGGTACTAATTAAGTGGCCTAATTTTCACCATGTTGATAGGGTATTACTGAGACTAAAGGCTAACAAACTCAAAACTCCTAGTTGTTTGTTTTTGTTTTTGTTTTGGTCACAATTACTCAAAATTTTAGGTAAAGCTCTTCTCTACACCTAAATGATACAGATGATAACAAAAAATTCCTAAAATACTTTCTGTGTGGATACAGGTGGATCGATCCATTCTTTATGGCAAAGAGAAGCTATCGAATTGAATTAAATATAGGCCAAGTAAAAATTTTTGGAAATAAACACTGTGCTTTATTTATCAAACTTGAACTAAGATAAATGAAAGTAACTCTTCCCAAGTACACAGACAAGCCAGTTCAAGAAAAACTATCGAGAGTTTTGTTTTGTAAATAGGAGGTTCCTGGGAATCAAGGATGTTTTTCAGGAAATTAGCAAGGAAGAATCTCAGAGAAGAACATTGATGTCTTTGTTATATTAACTTCTGTCCTATTGAAGGCATGATTTGAGAAGGTATCTTTGAGACAACTGTTTGAGACAAGTGATCTCCCAGTGAAGATTACTTTTCTTTGAATGAGTCCTTTTGTAGATATATTTTTATATGAAGATAAAAGAATAGAGCACCTTATAGTTTATAACACGTATTTTACTTATTTTTATGGATAACTGTTCTTAACATAATTACAACAATCTGGTAGCAATTATGTATAATGAACATTAAGTAATCTAGGAGTCATTTTGCCAGCAACCTCAACTCTGGAACACGTTCGAGAGTAAAGGAATAGGGAGAGAAGTTATTGTGCAAAGCAAAATCCATTCTACCAAGCGCCTGGACTGGAGATCAGGCATTTAACTTGCAGGAAGTCTCTTGAACTTTCTTTACTCAGAGTAAAAGTTTGCTCTTACTTTAAACCCAATACTAACGAGTTTACTTTGTCTTCTTTCCAGAGTCACTGAAAGTTGCTATAGGCAGATACACCGACAGCAATAAGATGAAGCAAGTGACAGCAGGGTGAAAAAGAAAATGGGTAAATTACCACAAACAGATATAATAACAAGAACTTAGGGCATTTAACATAAGAACAAACAGCCCTATCTACCTCAGAGGCTTAAAGGTCATCATTGCTGTTTGGCCCTTTACATAATTCATTTTCTGACGGTGACTGTCATTAATGCATGAGCTAGGTATAGTATTTTGATTAATTGTCTATACAATAAAGGTTTATTTTTCAACTCAAGATGGAAAAATCAAAACTTAAAAGACAAAACATTTGTAATAAGTATTCCAATCAGAAAAACATTTTCATCTTACAAAAATAATCACTAGTAGATACCGATTTAATCCATAAGAGTCACTTAGACCTTTGAATAAAAAGCACCTCTGGTGTATTAAAAATGTAATATGAGGTTGGGTGTGGTGGCTCACACCTGTAATCCTAGCACTTTGAGAGGCCGAGGTGGAAGGATTGCTTGAGGCCCAGAGTTTGAGACCAGTCTGGGCAACATATCTGAACCCAATCCCTACAAAAAAAAAATTAGCCAGGCACAGTGGTGCATGCCTGTAGTCTCAGCTACTTGGGAGGCTGAGGCAGGATCACGTGAGCCCATGCAACTGCAATCTAGCCCAGGCAGAAGAGTGAAAACCTGTCTAAAAATAAATAAATAAGGCCTGGCACAATGGCTCATGCCTGTTAATCCTAGTATTTTGGGAGGCCCAGGTAGGAGGATTGCTTGAAGTCAAGAGTTTGAGGCCAGACTAAGCAAGGGCAAGACCCTGTCTCTACAAAAACTACAAAAATTAACCAAGTGTGGTGGTGCTCGCCTGAGTCCCAGCTACTTGGGAGGCTGAGGCAGGAGGATCCTTTGAGCTCAGCAGTTTCAAGTTGCAGTGAGCAATGATGATGCCACTGCACTCTAGCCTGGGAGACAGAACAAGACCCTATCTCAAATCAATCAATAAATAAATGTAATGTGAGCTGCAAAAACCAAAATCAGTATATATTACAGGATTGCATCAAGCAAGGCATATGAGTATATATTTGAGTTGCCCGCATACATATTGAGTAATCATTCAATGATTCAACCTACAAAAAGTTCTACAACAGCAAGTTCAATCTATGTAGAAATAAATAACCCAAATAAACTGAAATCATCAGATTGTACTCAAAGAAATAGAAATGAGACTCTAAGAAAGCACTGAACAGTATTTCTAGTTTAGTTTACTGTTAAAATACTTACTATAATAACATATTTACAATACGGATATACATATGATTCTGTATTTTAGCCTAGAATTCTAAACAGTTCAAATTATGATAATGAGCTTTTCAGTAATGGACAATATTTTACTATATTTCCTACCATGTTTGGAGAATTTTAGGACCATTTCATCTAGATAAATTCTTTGTTTTGCCCAGCGTTTCCTGGGTGTATGAAGCAATACGGATAAATCATGCCCAATACTGTGTATGGAAGAATTTATCAGTTAACTTTTAGAGCTGAATTTATTTATCTCCATTAATATAACAAACCCTTCATAATCACCTCTTGCTGTCAGGCATTTCCTGCTATCAGATCTTCTGTGTGTATACATATAGATCAACCCTTAAAGTGTTACTTTATTTATTATAATGGCATAAAGTTTACATAATAAAATATTAATAGGTTCAAAGTAACAAATCTGATAAAGCTTAACGGTGGCTTTCAAAACTCTCCCGCTTGTCTATGGAGACAAACCATTCAAAGTGAAAATGGTGGGAAAACGATCAGACAAGTGGACTGTGAGATTCACTTAGATAACTGGGTAGCTACGTGGTGGCATTAAGGGTATTAGTAATTCTAAATTGTTGCCAACACCCTGTCATTCTGCCTTCTCTGTCCTCTATTCAGCATTCTAGCATTTGTGAATTACAGTTTTTTCTTTTTTCCCTAATATTTTCTCCTCCAATTCTTTATATTCATTATTTCCAGTTGTCAGTACTTCTTTAAGGGAGAAGGCAGGACAAACCAAAATACAACCTTACAGCAAAAGGGATGTTAACAACATTCCCGGCAAAGCATTTTGCAATAACCGTACAGTCCTTCCTGGAAGAATGCACTACTGCTATGCGTTTACGGAAGGATTCTTTCATGAATGATTGCAATAGTAATGCCATAAGCAAAATTCTCTGTTGGGGACTGAGTGACTCATTTAACCTTTATGCAATTATTTCCAGACCTGCCGATTCTTTCTTTTCAGAAGAGCGAGCTTTTATATTCACCACCACATAGGGATGATTGACATACCTTCATCCAATGTGGCTGGCCTGTGAAGAATTTCTTGCAAAATTCTATGACACATGCTAAACTGAAACTTCAAGAAAAATATTCAACAGGAAATAAGTCACGTAATGATTGTATTTGGTTTAAAAACTATTTTGACCTTGGTCTAGTGTTTCCTGGTCACTTTTGTTCCTGTCAAAAGTGAAATCACTTGCAGGAAGTTTCTTCTTAAACATAATCCTAAGAGAACAGAAGAACCATTTTCCATGTTCTGTAAAAGGTCCAGCCATGGCCAGGGACCCAGGTCAACCACTGGTCTAGGCCTCCTGCGATCCGTGCAGATGTAGGGCTGGCAATGCTCACCCAGGGGGTTAATCCGCTCAGTAAGGGCTGTTTTGGTGGGTTCAAGAGTCAGTGGGTTTATATAGGGAGTGAACAGTGCCTGACACAGGGTGGGTATTCAATAAATGTCGATTGAGTAGATAAACTGAATGAATGAGAATGAAGGAATAAATGAATGAACAGCTGATGGGCAGAGAGTAAAAGAAGGATGTGTCAGCGGCTGCAAAAGTGACAGATCCTGTTGGAACAAGGCAGCCAGAAGGACTCAAAGAAAACTGAGGACTTGGAAGGGAAAAAAAAAAAAAAAAACCAAGAACAACCAAATGAATGTGGAAGCAAACAATCCTCACAACTCTGAGAGATTGCTACTATTATTAGCCCCATTCTACAGTTGAAGACATTGAGGCTTAGGGAAGTTAAATATTACATGCCCAAGGTCACGTTGGTGGTGGAACCAAGAGTCCAAATCAAGTCTGTTAAAGTTCAAAGTCCATAGTCTTCATCACTGTTATTCTGCCTCCTGTATCTATCCTCACTGCTTAGCATAGAACCCGGCCTGTAGTAAGCACTTGGTAATATCTGTCGAATGGATGGAGCAATGTGGGATTATGGCACTGTTATAAAATTGAGCCTATTCCTGACAACCTCACTAATTCTTAGATACGCGTTCACCTTACATTGTTTTAGAAGCTAATAGATGGATCATAAAAGGACTTAAACTCCATTCTTAATGTTGGCACATTATTTCTATGTAGTATCATTTCCCCCGAGTTAGGATGACATCATGATACTATTATCACCATTTTTCAAGCATCAATAACACGCTTTATATAGAACATATATTTAGATCCAAGAACTTTTTCAAATCAAATTAGTGCGATCTACATCCTCCTTCTGCATCTCTTTTGCATATTGAATCATCTCTGAATCTGATGTTCCTTTTCATCTATAATTGCTGAGACATTTATATTATGCGTTTTATGGACTCTCCTGGTTAGAAAGGACCTGAGAGATACATTTCTAATTATTTCATTTTATAAATAAGAAAGAAAAGACACTTTGAAATAATTTCAAAATAACTACTTTTTTGGGGGGAGTATTTGTTATGTGCCAGCCCCTGAGCCGAGTGCTTCTCATTTATTCTTATTTAACAATTCAGTGAGGTAGTTTTTATTACTAAGGCATGGTGATTTGCTCACATGCCTAGTAGGTAGTAGAGTCAGAATCTGAATCCAAGGGGAGGGTGGGAGTGGGGCGAAGGATCAAAAACCACCTACTGAGTACAATGTACACTATTTGGGTGATGGCTACAATAAAAGCCCTGACTTCACCACTATACAATTCATCCATGAAACCAAAAAAACCACTCATACCCACTAAATCTATTGAAATAAAAAAAAAATGAATCTGGTTTCAACCAGCTCCAAATCTGAACTTGCAGTCACTACCCTACCTGATGTGTCCCAGGTCACTTCGCATGTCAGAGGCAAAGTTGAGATTAAACTCAGACCAGTCTTTACTTATACCACTTGGTTTTCATTTAAGTGCAGTAGTATTTCAGAAACCATTTTGACCAATTGAGAACAATGATTTGCAAATCTGCCTTCTTTATTTTTCTGAGACAGAGTCTCACTCTGTCACTCAGCCTGGAGTGCAGTGGTGTCATTGTACCTCACTGCAACCTCAAACTCCTGGGCAGATGGGATCCTTCTGCCTCAGCCTCCCAAGTAGCTAGGACTACAGGCATGTGCCACTGTGCCTGGCTAATTTTTTAAATTTTTGTAGAGATTGGGTCTCACTATGTTGCCCAGACTGGTCTCAAACTCCTGGCCTCAAGCGATCCTCCCACCTCGGTCTCCCAAAGCTCTAGGATTACAGACGTGAGCTACTGCACCCAACCAAATCTGCCTTCTTCGATGTTACTCCCGATTTAATCCTTCTTTCAGAGAAGAAGCAATAAAGTCCTTTCAATGGCTCCCGAAATACACATAGAGGAACATGGGTTCTCCAGACTGAAGTTAAAGAGAGAGAGTATAGTTTTTGATCAGTGACCCTTCCCTGGAGTAAGAAGCAACACTTACGTAGATAATGGAGAGAACCCCATTATAATTTTTGGTTGAAACATTGAGGACAATCTTTAGCTGTGAAACCAGCACTTGGAAGGCAGCAGCTGTTGTGAATCCACCAACCAAAGGATCTGCCAAGTACCTCACTATGAATCCAATCTGCAAACCTCCAAATATCAACTAGGATAAGAAGAAGGAAGGAAAAATTACATGTTTGCCAGAGAGAAGAGCCAACTCTCTGGAAATATTAACAAATTAAGCTTAACACCAATTAAAACACTGGTATCCTGCCTACAGCACAAAAATACTTGTAGGATACATCTGAATTTCTCAATTCCCTATCTCTCCCCTCCCCTCCACCGCTCTAAAATTTGAAAACATGTAATATAAACCCTGAAGTATTTCTATATAAGTACTAAGAAAAGCAAAAATCATGTAGCTTATTTCTATGACTTTCAGGTCCTGTGGCTCCGCTCACCAGAACACTTTTTTCTCTTTTATGGATTCCGGAACACTTCCCTTCTCTCATCCTCAATTGAGTTACACATATTCTTCTGTGCTTTTTTTCTGTCTCTGACTTTGGTGGTAAGTGAGCCTTAATAAGTGGAGTCTTGCTGACTATTTTAGCATCTGACCTAAAACAAAAAATAACTTTGGGAGCCAGGAAATTATTTTGTTTTGCTTTTAGGAGAATTTTTAAGGCCATAGGCTTTACAGTTAATTTCAAATAAAAATTACACCAATCTATATTTACTCATAAGTCCATTACCTGTATGATTCCAACCAAAAGAGTAAGGGTGCTCGCAATCAACACTCTTGCTGCATCTCTAGCTGCAGAGTCTATCACGGTAGTATTTAATGCAGTTCCGTTACTGCTCGATACGAGAAAGTTTTCGTCGGGGGCCATGCTCAGAACAACAGATCCCACCATTAAACTGACCACTGGAAAAGGTCCTGGGGAAAAAAGTCTCTAACGATTAATCAGGTATTAATCAGAAGTGTTCAACATGTCTACATAGGATTGGAAAGATGTGTGAAAAAATTAGCTGTGACTAGAAAAATATTGCTTGTTCACAAAAGAAGCTAAAAAGCAGATGTCTCAAGGCAATCATGATCCAGAAATGGGCAAGAGAAACACGTAGGTAGGTGATTATAATACAGCCCTCAGAATGCTTTGTGAGTACATAGGAAGGGCGTTTAATCCACGTGTGATGCTCATGTGTTTGGGGTGGAGGCAGAGATGAGAGTTGTCAGGAAAAAAGTTTCCTGGCATGAAAGTGTTATCATCAGTGACAAAAAAATAAAATAAATTAAATTAAATCAATCAATAAAAAGGTTTCCTGGCAGAGGTAACATATAAATAGAGTTCTTACTTGTTCCACTTAATTTTTATTCCATATAATCTCATTAATTTCCTGGAGTGTCCAATGTCTTGATCTCTGTGAACCTGAGTTCCATGATCAGTATCACAGGGTTCAAATTAGGATTAAGAAACAGCAAAGGGAGTGTATAGTTTCTGTTTTTCTTTTTGTAAGACAAAAATAATTTTCGAATGCCAATCTGTAAGAGTCTATGTTTTAAAGAAAACACTCTTTTCTTCCAGCAATTGCTTCATTCACTACTGATATTTTTATACATAGTGATGATGATGATGATCCAATCCTTTGATCGTGGAAAGATTTAGGTTAGGCAGACTCCAAACCCAAACCCAGCCACCTGGAGTGTCTAAATGTGTAGAATACCAAAGAGAAAAATCAGCTTCCATGTTCCTCATCTGGTCACACATTTGATACTGATCAATTCTCCAAGGTGAGGAAGTTCTCTCAACCTATCAGTAACCTCTTCCTGATCTCCTCCAGACAAGGCAACATGATAGACACTGGGGAGATACAGCTAAGGACAGGGACATGGGTTGGGGATAGAGTAGACGGTTGCATTTGTTTCAAGAGGATCATCCAGGTAGACGTGTCTAGCCAGCAGATGGATGTAGGAACAAAATTATCTCTAGTATAAATGTCAAATCACAAAATAGCATTAAGACATTCATTTACTAGAACATTCTGGCAAAAGAGAATTCAAATTTTAGGAATGGCAGGAAAACTTATTATAAGCCATACAAAGAAGGAAAGCCAAGCTTAGCTTCTAAATTGTTTTGGCAAGATTTTGCCAGTCTCCTGATATAAGTAACTTAAAATAAGTATGTTCTTTAATGAAATAATGAATATGTATTTGATGAACATAATTTAGTACATGCTAAGTTAATCAAGTAAAATGGTTGGTTCAAAAATCTTGTGAGATTTTCTTCCCTGTCATTTTATATTTTGGAAGAGAACCCTTTTTATACATGGAGTCAAATTTATTACATTTCAAAAAATCAAAGCATGCTAAACTTTGAAGTTAAGCTATAATTTTCAGTCTTTTGATTTGCTCCTCTTCATAAAAAAGTTATGTAGAAAGCTAACTAACATCATTGAATAGAAAAAGTAGGCAAAGCACTGACACCCTATTTCCCTGAAAAACTCTAATGAAGATATAGAAACATAATGCACATGATATAGCCAAAACGCTTAAAACATGAACAAATACAATCATAAGATATGCTTATAATTACCAACTGAGATATGTCTTGATGTTCCAAAGATAAAGTATGTCAGGATAGGGAAAAAAGCAGAGTAGAGTCCATATCCAACAGGAACTGCAGCTAGTAAAGCATACGCCATCCCTGAAAGTACATCCAAAATGATTAAATTCACAAACAAAAGTTATGATATACAGAGGGTCCCCAACTTAAGAGGTACAACTTATGATTTTTTATTTTATGGTGGTGCAAAAGCAATTATGTATTTGGTAGAAACTGTATTTTAAGTACTCATACAACCACTCTGTTTTTCACTTTCATTATAGTATTCAATAAATTACACAAGATATTGAATGCTTTATTATAAAATAAGCTTTGTGTTAGATGATTTTGCCCAACTGTAACCTAATATAAATGTTCTGAGGACATTTAAGGTAGGCTAAGCTATGTTTGGTAGGTTAGGTGTATTAAATGCATTTGACTTAAAATATTTTCAATTTCTAATGGGTTTATTGGGATGTAACCTCACGGTAAATAGAGGAGTAGCTGTCTTTCTACTGCAACAACCTTTTCATGGATATTCTCAATTTACAGCTTCAACACATCAGCCTGTCCTGAGCTGTCTCCTTATTTTGCACGTAGGCTGTGACTATGCTAGTATGCAGAACAGCATCCGCATCAGTTGGGATAAACGATTGCATCTACAGGCATCACCTGCTCAAATCAATCAACTCAAGTGATCAGTAGTTCAGTCATCCACTGATCAGATCAGTGGGGAAAAACAATCAAGTCAGTCATTGATTAAAAACTCAGTCAATTCAGTCCAAAGGCTCAGACCAGTTTTGCATGTAAACGGTTTTATCTGAGTTCAGTGTTCCTCTGAGTTCTGAGGGACACAGTCAGTGTTGTACTACTCTTTCTTCTTTTTTGTTGTGGAAGAAAAGTTGGATCCAAAGAAAGAAAAAAATATGGCAATTATATACAGCAGCAGGCAAGACAACGCTGCCATGGTGAAGGTGGTCAATTCCTCCACCAGGCTATGCCAGCAGACTCGAAGCCCACGAGTGTCTTGCCATGGATGGAGAAGTCAACATTTCAGTATACGTGGGGGTCGGAAGAGGATAATGACACATTCTTTTCCTTCATTAAATACTTAGGTGGTCAGCATATCTTACTCCATTTTACCTCCCCACCTTTCACTCACAGCAAAAGAAAATCAAGCCCTTTGACCTTTGAGCCATTAATAAAGGATTACATTTATAATAGTTTTTAAAAAGTAGCAACAACCTAAATATCCTGGCCCACGGGCAGTCAAAATTATTTATTGAATGAATGTCCCAAAACAGGGAAGTGGTTAACTAAATTATGCTTCATACATTTTAATTCTATGGAATGAAATTGATGTAATGCATAGAAGTACATTTATTAACATCGAGAGATGAGAAGTAAAAGGAAAAAAAATGAGAAAAATCGATTCAAAACTGATAAGTATGCATGTCCCACTTTTGTAAAAGTAAGCATGTATGTTGTATGCATAAAAAATCTGGAGAGATTTTTATTATAATATGAAGTAATTCAGATATGCAAAAAAGACAATGAATAACATAATAAACACCCATGTATCCATCATCTGGCTTAAGAAGTAAATTATTGCCGGTGCAGTGGAAACTCTTTTATACTCTTCCTCAATCACATTCTCTTTTTTCCCTCCACCCTCCGAAGGCAACTACTATCCTGAATTTGGTGGTTATTATTTCCAGATATTTCATTATATTTTAATATGTGTGTGTGTGTGTCTACAAGGATATTTACTAAAATATTAATGGGTTATCTATATGGTAGGATCACAGGAGACTTCTAGTTTATGGAGTAGGTATTTTTTCATGTTCCTTATATGTATTTTCTAATTTTCTACAATGAGCATTCATTCATTCATTCATTAAACAACTATTGATTCTGCACCTACCATGTGCCAGGCACTGTTAAAAGAAAGTCTCCACCCTTGTAGAGTCTGCATTCTAGAAAAACGTGTATTATTGGTGCAATTGTCTTAATATATAAATTGCTTCTCAAACTTCCATTTCTTTGACTTGGGCGCTGCCATTCTTAATATGCCTGGAAAATGGAGACTTTTCAGTTTTCGCATAGAGTGTCCACATAGTGGTCCATAGAGTGTCCACCCGTGTGGTTTAGGGACCACAGCTCTCAAACATGCTGTAATCATCTTTATTATAAAGGAACTTGGTGCGATTTTAAAATTTACAATTAGTAAAGAAACCTAAACCAATTATTTAAATTATGAAATCTCTGTGTTGGTGCCCATGCTGTCTAGGACAGCGGCATATAGTGCTAGAGCAGGTGCTAATAAACACTTGACAACATCCAAAGGCAAAGCCTTCCACCATGTGAGGACACAGTAAGGAGATGGGCCCTCACCAGAAACTGAACCTGCAGGTGCCTTCACATTGGAGAAATACATTTCTGTTATTTTAAATAAATGAATAAGTAAATAAACAAAAAAATAAATGTATGTCAAAAATAGAAGTGGACAGCAGACTCCTCATAGCTGCGAATCAAGATAGCACTACAAAGGTGCATCAATCTTTCACTGCCTAATGGGAATTTTTTTTAATTGCAAAAATCAGAAAGATCCCATAATCCTTAGCAACTCCCTGGCTTCTCAGTACCTTCAGCCTGTTTTCTCTGATGAGTTCTTCCACCACTCCCCAGCTTCCCAGCCAATGGTTATACCACGGACCTTGTCATCATTGGAAACTGCATCACCGCCTCTGAAATCTCAATTTTGAGCCTCCCTCTCTCCAGCTACAGCCTCCAAGCCTTCCAGCTCACCAACTCTAGAACCCTCATTTGCAACATTTCTTTGTCTCCAGGAGGCTTCTAATCCATTAACTGGTCCACTTTCTCCCTATGCTTGGCACCCTCCTATCTTCATTTCCATCTTTGCCCTACCCGGATTCCAAGGAATTCTGCAAATACTTTTCACTCCTTTGCCTCACTTTCTCCTTCCTTTTCTTGTCCAGTAAAACCCCAATCTGGCTGAACCTGAACGTCTACCTTTTCCATGACAGCCTCCGAGCAGCTGGATAAACAGGGCTGGAGGCATCCACACCTCGGCTGACCAGTTTCATGAGAAATGTGTGATCACTAGTCCCAGATAGGCACTCAGCGCTGCCTGGCAGTCCAATGACATCTCAGAAAGGTGCTTTTTCTCTCTGTCAGACAACTACTCAACACTTCCCTACCTACCTCACACTGCCCAACCCCTCCTCCAAAGTTAACAGACATATCTTACACTTAATCAAAAACACAGAATCCATAAGAGATGCTCCCAAGTTGCTTTTTAGCAAATTGCCAAACCTCTCTGCATCTGCACTATTTGGACTGCCATTCTTCCTTTGAAAATGGAAGAAATAATCCTCCTGCCTTTAAGGAGTAATCCTCTTACTTCTCTTCTCGAACTCATCCACACTTGCCCCTTTCACTACTTTTCTTCTAGTTGATTCTCCCCTACTTCTTGGACCATAACATCTCTTTATTTCTACAGGGTCATTCCCACCAGTTCACAAATATATTCTAGTATCTCCCATATTAAAAGAAAAACAGGGCCAGGTGCAGTGGCTCATGCCTGTAATCCCAACATTTTGGGAGGCCAAGGTAGGAAGATCCCTTGAGGCCAGGAGTTCAAGACCAGCTTGGGCAACATAGTGAGACCCAGTCTCCACAAAAAATAAAAAAAAACTAGCTGGGCCTGGTGGCGAGAGCCTATAGCCCCAGCTACTCAGGAGGCCAAGGTGGAAGGATTGCTCGAGCCCAGAAGTTAGAGGTTGCTGTGAGATATGATGACACCACTGCACTCCAGCCCAGGCAACAGAGCAAGACCCAGTCTCAAAAAAAAAAAAGAAAGAAGGAAAGAAGGAAAGAAGGAAAGAAAGAAAGAAAGACAGAAAGAAAGAAAGAAAGAAAGAAAGAAAGAAAGAAAGAAAGAAAGAAAGGAAAAGAAAAGAAAAGAAAAGAAAAGAAAAGAAAAGAAAAGAAAAGAAAAGAAAAGAAAAGAAAAGAAAAACAAACCCTTCACTCCATCAGCATCTCTTATCTCCCTCCAATTCATGGCAAAACTTCTCAAAAACAGTCTGTAATCCTTCATCATATGCCACCCTTCAGGAATATTCAACACTATCTGTCCTTCTATCCATTGTTTAAAAAAGAAAAAAAAAAACAAAAAACAAAACTCTCTTGGCTTCTGAGCCCACATTCCATTGATTGTTCTTTTTCTTTAACTTGCTGGGCTCATCTTTCTGAGGCTCTCCGTTGCCCCTGTCCTCATCTTCCTAACCCCTAAGTACTCCAGCCAGCCCCCTTCTCTTCCCCATCTGCCTTTCTTCCTGGGTAATCACAGGCATTCCCACTCTTTTAAATATCACCTCTAAAATGATGCTTTCCTGATTTTTATGTCTAGCCCAGACCTCTCCTCTGAATTTCACACTTGCAGTAGCTCCAACTTCTCTATTTGGCATCTTAGATATCTCACATGCATCTCAAACTTAGCATGTCCAAAAGGAAACTTGATTTTCCATCCCAGACCTGCTCCTCGGCCAGTCTTTGCCATTTCAATAAATGATGTAACTATCCACCCAGTTGCTCAAGCCAACAACCTTCGAGGCATCTGTGATTTTCATCCACACTCATCAGTATATATCAGTGATTCTTGCTGCAAAAATATTTTTCAGATCTTGCAGCTCTCTCCATATCCTGCCTGATCTGGCTCAAGCTGACACACCTGTCCTCTCTCCAATTCACAGCGATATCCCCACAGGGCTAGGAATAGGGTGAGGCAAGTGAGGTGCCTAGGGCATAAGATTTAAAGAGGACATGCCCTGAGAGAGAGCATGTCCCTGCCCTCATCCTAACCCCAGCCCTGACTAACCTTATCTCATTGTTTACCCACCCTCCCCCACCACACTCACCCACACTAGAATTCTTCTTGTTCTTCCTCAAAAATACTGAACTCCAGTTGGCCTTAGGGCCTTTGCACCTTGACCTAGCACACTTTTCTTTCTGCCTGACACAGGGCTGCCTCCTTGTCATCTTCTGGTCTCTAACTAAATTTTACCTCCTCGGCAAGGTCCTCCTTGACCTTTGAATCTAAAGTAGACCTCCCTTCCCAAATTAATCCCTATTACAGCACGTTTAATCCACCACAATGAAGATCACATTCTATAATTATTTTTCAGTTTATCTACTTGTTTAATTCCCAACTCTATCTCTCAAAATGAGCACGATGATATGCCACTGAATCCCTATGGCTGAGCACTTGGCATGCAGAATTAGTCTGTATATATTAAGCAAATGAATGATAAATGAATGTATGAATGAGCCGGATTAACCTCCCAGAAGTTTTGCTTACAAAGATAACTTTATAGAGATAATGTTTCTGGAAAAACATATTACCCATAAAGTAAGGAACTACACAGTGTATAAATTAAGATTGTGGGAATTAGACTCCAGGACTAAATCTCAGCTTAACCACTTACCAGCTTTATCACCTTGGGCAAGATTTAGTAGATTGCTCATCTATTGAAAAGGAGATAATAGCAGTACCTACCTAGCAGGGTTGTTGTGAGGATTAAATGAGGTAACTAGCCAAAGCCCTCGGTAGAGTGTCCAATTCTTATTAAACAAAATTAATTCTTACAGAAGATACTCATCTATGAAAACTGGGGACACATGGAGCTTGAAAACTATTTTTCCTACGTAAAGATGATTCATTATCAGGAATGCAAATCAGTCCTCTTCACTAAATATGCCATCTATTATGTGCCAGTCTCTGTGCTAGACACCTGCGAAACAAACATGAATTATACATGGTTCCTGTCCCCTGGAGTCACAGGGTGTTGCCACATCACAGCCATTATAGCCCACTGTGCAGAACACTTGGCGTTGCTTAACCTATGAACTGCACGACCCATCCCTCCCGCTCTCTCGCCTCTCTCCACCCTTGCCCCTCAAACCGCCTTCGTGATTGAAAACATGCTCGACCAGGCTAAGGCTCCTCACTGGGGCCATAGGACAGCTTCCTGCTCTCTGGGAATCTACCTGGCCTGCTCTGAGTAATCATGAGAGCTCCACAGCCAAACTTTAGCTCACACTATTGCTCAACATTTATTACTAACTTCTGAAATAGTCTATTTTCAAGCCATCCCCACTCCACTCTACTTCCCATCACTTGGCAAACTCAGTCTTAACCTTCCGGGAAACTCAGCTTTGACAACTCAACTTCCAGGAAGCCATTCCCGATCCCCCAAGACTGGGTTGAGTGTGCCCCATTCGCATTCCCTTAGCGGGCAACCCTGCCACAGCCCTTATCACACTGAATTGTTATCTTCTATCTCTCCATTGGACTATGAGCGCCTTGCAAGCAGGTGGTGCGTCTTATTCATGTCAGCATGCCTAGTGTGTGGCAGACACTAGGTGCTCCATAAAATTATAATAAATAAGTGAGATTTCTGTTTTCATGGTTCGGGGCCTTTGGGGGATTGGGCCCAATGGCGAGGGGGACAGAAACAAGATAATGGGGATGAGGCAAACAGAAAAATGCCCATACCGCTATGCACCAACAATGCAACAAATTTCTAAGATGCTTATGGAAATATTATGGGAGAAAGCCCATTTTGAAAAAAAAAAGAAAACCACCCATGATGGGAAATTTTCCCGAAGCTTAAAATAAGAGGATGGATTTAAAAAAAAGAGCAGAGCAGAAAAAACATTCGTTTACATAGTCCAGGCTAAGATGCTTCCTTTGCTTTCCCTTAAGCCAGTTTCAAACTACAGGTCAAGACTCATGTGTGGGTTATAAAAATAATTTAGTGGGCTGCAATCAACATTTCTTAAAAATAAGAACAGAACAGAATTTAAAAATCAGAGTGTATCACTTGTAGTGAGGATAAATATTTTACAAAATTTTATTATTTATTTATTTATTTAGAGACAGGGTCTCCCTCTGTCATCCAGCCTGGGGTGCAGTGGCCTCATCACAGCTCACTGCAACCTACAACTCCTGATCTCATGCGATCCTCCTGCCTCAGTCTCCCAGAGTGCTAGGATTACAGGTGTGAGCCACCGCGCCCAGCCAAAACTTTAGATATGTGTGTACAGATCACGATGTGACACATATTTCACACTGTGAGTTGTGGTCAATTAAAATTGGGAAGCCACTGCTTAGCATATGCCTGTAAGCTGGAGCCATGCAGCTAGGGAGCAGCAGAGTTTCCTAGGAAGAGAACCCTAGGGAAGAGGAGAAAAGAGGTGAATTTCTCTACTGAAGGGCTCTAGAGGAAAGACGAAGGCCTGGAAAGGTGAGCAAGGATCTGGTACAGACCCATGGTAGCTGAGGACAAGTTTTGAACTGCTGCTGGAGACCGTAACTCTCAATCACTTCGAAGCCAATCCACCAAGATCTTACCTTGTAGCGTACCCACTAGTCCAGTACTAACTCCTGAAATGACGTCGCTGAGCAGCCACTCCTTGACTTGGTATTTGGGGAGCCATTCCAAAATGGGCATGAGAGTCTTCAGCAGGCCGAAGGCTCTCTTTCTTGAACAGCTGTCAAAAAGCAAGTGGAAACTGTGTTTCCAATTCAATCTCAGTCAGAACCAATTGCAAATCACAAAGCGATGAAATGAACTCTGCTGATATTTATAACTAGTTAGAAAAAGAATAAGAATTTCATGCAAAATACTAACACTGAAGTGCTTACCATGCTTTTGCCAAGAATAACATCTATCGTTTTAAATGTACTATACCAGAAAACAGGATTAATTTTCCCCACCCCTCCTGCCTTTCTTATCTTCTGAGAAAATATCCCTACACAATAACCCATTTTCCTGTCCAGCCAGGGACTGATTAATGTGGAGTCTCTAAATGGAGATTAATTTTCAGACGTCTAAGCCAGGCGCCTTCTTCTTATTATTATTTCCTTCAGAGAAAAACAAACACACTCTGTATATTTTGGCAATACAAGCTTGGAGCCAGTTTTTACAAACATCTTAACATGAATGTATACTTTGTACCTTCTTACTATTTTTAAAATTCAGCAACATATAGATAAAAGGAAAAAACCAAAAGTAGGTAGATATTATTTGACCGCTGATTTCAATAAATTGTTTTTTAACACTATGACATTTATAAGAAGTTTTAATGACTCAATTTTTGATATTAAGGAATTATTTTTAGGTGTGATAATGGAATGTGGTTATATTTTTTAAACGAGTCTTTAAAGGTACTACTAAAATATATAAAGACAAAAAAGATAAACAATATGGGATTCGCTTCGAAGCAATCCTGGAGGGGGGCGAGTGGGTGGTGATAGATGAAAGAAGATTAATTTCAGTTGATTATCGTTGAAGCCTGGTGATGAGTAAAATCATGCAACCAGGATTCTTTATACTGCTATGTCTACTTTTGTATATATTAATATTTGAAATGTTCTATAATAAAAGGTTTTAAAAAAGAAAATCTGGCAATTAGTTAACTGCTCTCTAAGTTTATGGTTGTGATACCCACTTACGGATGGCACATCTGGGTTTAGAGACTGACGGTGTTTCTCCCCACACCGCCTCCTGGTGAAGTACTTGGAACACACACACACACACACACACACACACACACACACACACACACACACACACACACACACACACACACGCTCTCGGCACTCTAGCTTTCCTTCGGGGTCCCTAACTGAATGCCTCCCGCCTGCAAAGGACTCCTGCTCAGGTTACCCATCATGTCCTTTAAACTATCCCCTCTTCCCCCTTTCCACGGTCGGGCCCGCACAAGCAGGCGGCAGGGACCCTCTGCACTCCAAGGTGCACTCCAGGTTTCCTCAACAGAGGAAAAAGAGATGGGGCTCTCGGAACCCCCTTTCCCAAAGGTGAGTTTCGTTTCGGGCTGGAGACCGTGGAGCCACCGCCGACCAGGAAGGGCAGCACTGAGGACGGAGACCCAGAGTCCGGCCTCTGGGAGAAGCAGCCGGCGCCCCGGGCCGGCCGCCCGCATCCGCCGCTCGGCCGCAGGGCACGTCCTCCCGCCCGGCGCCCCGGCCCCGCCGCTGCACCATCCCCGCGCGGCCGCTACCTGCAGCCCTTGCTCAGGCTCTCCCGCAGCGTCTTGCGCTCCTGCAGGCGCCGCTCGTGCCTTTGCTGGAAGGCGAGTTCGCTGTAGACCGGCCGCGACACCACGTAGCTGTAGCTGTACTCGGGGAGCTGCGCCGGCTCGGATCTGCCTCCGGGCCCTGCCATGACCTGCGAGCCGCGGGACAGCACGGACGAAGGAGACGCAGCGAGGGCGGACAAGCGCAGGTGAAGAGCGAGGAGCAGAAAGAGGGAGCCACCTGTTAGCTGCCTCCCGGCCCCACCAGTCGCAGTCGACCCCGGCGAGCCCGGTCCGCGTCCTGCAGCTCCCGGGCGTTCGCGTCTCGCCGCCCCACGGCGCACCCGGCCGGCCTGCAGGGGGGCACCTGAGCACCTTCGAGTCCCAGGGCCTGCACCTGCTGCCCGGGGCTCCCCCACTTCGAAGGGAGTGAGCTTCGCTTTGGGGGCTTCCAGAGCTCGACTCAGGCCCCTCCCGCGAGCTGCTAGGGCGCTGTCCGCGTCCTGAAATCTCCCCCAAACCACGGCTGGGGCAGGGGCCGGGGACGCGTGCGAGGCGGGAAGGGGACACTGTGAGCGTCCCTCCCTTCCCACACCAGACCTAGGACGCAGCTTCAGACGTGCACTGGGAGAGAAGCCCAGGCCCCGGGCCCGCCGTGGGACCCTCAGGGCGTGCTCCCCAGGCTCGAGGCTGCGTGCGCTGCGGGCGCATTCCAGCGGCGGTCGCAGCTCTCCCGGAGGCAGAACTTTCCCCGGGTGGAGCAAGTCTCTTCCCCCGGGGAGAAGCGTCTCAGAAAGAAGGGTCTTCTGGCCCCGGCCCGCCCGCCCCGTGCGCCCTCACTAGTAGCATCCTCAGCCACCGGTGGCTCCCGGGCGACACCGCGGGCCCAGGCTGAACTCACCTGCTCTGCTCGCGCCCGGCCCTGAATGCCCCGCGGACCGCGGTCCGCTGCCTTTATAGCGCTCGCACACGGCAGCGGGACGTTTTATTTACGGAGCAATAGAGACACCATGGTCGAAAGGAAGGACACACAGGCTGCGGTCTTTCCCTACCGATCCTATCAGGAAAGAAATCCTACCCCTCCCGCATTCCTCCCCTTTCCCGACCAGGGAAGGCTGAGAATCTTACTGGCTGTCACGCAGGGGCCACCCAGATCCTCACTCACCCCCCAATTACTAATGCGGGCTACGAGGTCAGGGGCTGGTTGGCCCCGGGACTAGTTAGTGGAGAGCAGAGCCCCGCGTAGAGGAAAAGGACATTGATCAGTGGGAGCGCCGACCTTGACTCCCAGGTCGTGAATCAGGGAACT
Source organism: Indri indri (assembly GCA_004363605.1). NCBI lineage: Eukaryota > Metazoa > Chordata > Mammalia > Primates > Indriidae > Indri > Indri indri. The sequence continues at coordinate 1,390 of RJWJ010019737.1, read as the reverse complement.
CCACATTCTGGCACAGGTGGGGAGGAGAGGAGCGGTGCCAGTTTTCTATATTAATAAGCCTTTGGGTTTCTAGAAAGTCTTTTAGGAGTAGTCCGTGGGAGGAAGCTGTAGAGAGCTTATCATTTACTTATAAATTTTAGATACACAGTCTTTTAGATACATACACATTTCTCTCTGTGGGTGTTATATTTCACAATCAAAATCAGTGGCCAGGTGGCCCCTATCTTACCTGACTCTTTGGTTTTTCTTCCTTCCCATTCATCTGGACAATGTGGGAAGGGATAAACTGAACTAGACAGGAGTGGAGACGGGATGAGAGTGAGGGGGACCTCAATCTATCTGACCTCACCAGTGTTTTGTCTTACGTTGGGATACTTTTTGATAAAACTAACGCATGGTTAAGGTTTGGTAAACCAGAACATTCTCACCTGATTATCAGTGTCTGAAAGTAAATACAGAAGAGGCTCCAAAATATTAGTTACCCACCTACCTGGAAAATACAGACCATGACAATTCTACAAGCTGCATGACACACAACTTCTCTTAGGAGAACCCTAGAGTAAATCCCCTGAAATTGTACTCGATATGGTGGGGGAGTGTGTGTTTTTCAGAGAAATGAGTAAGTAAACAGCTTCCAACAGATCTTCAAAGGCTTCCTTGACCCAATGGGGTTAAGAACCACTGAAGAAGCAATCTAAAAGGAAAATCCATGCTATGAACTTTAGAGTTTTTATCCACCTGAAGAGGAGAGGAAAGGAATCTCTTGTGTATGCTTAGTTTATGTATACCAGTAGTTCTTAACTAAGAGCTGTTTTGTCCCTACAGGGCAATGGCTGTAGACTATTTTGGTTATCACGACTGCGGTGATGCTCTCAGAATCTAGTGAGTAGAGGCCAGGGATGCTGCTAAATATCATACAGTGGAGTTTGCCATCCCTCTAAGGTTTTACTGGAGATTTAACATGTACATTTATTAATAAGTTGCTACTTGTATTAAAAATATGCATCTCTCTACATATATATGTATATGTGTGTGTGCATTTCTAATAAGTAGTACATTATTGTTGGGTCTATAACTCAACACCACTAAAATAGAGGCAAGTATTGGTTTTAAAGTAGATTCTGAATGTACCCACTCTCTACACTCTCACATATACCTTCAAGGTCCAGTTAAAACATTATCTCTTCCATGAACATTCTTTAATGCTCTCAGAATTAATCCAGTCCCTTTTCTGGATTCTCTTGACACCTTATCTGATCCTCCCTTGAGGTGCCTCTCACTATCTACCTTAGTATCATAATTTTATTTACATACAAGTCTTATCTCTCTCACTAGACAAAAACTTCTTGAGGGCAAGCATTATGTCTCCTTCCAACCATTATTATCTTCT
>RJWJ010019736.1:0-29854 GCA_004363605.1 Indri indri | reverse complement strand
GGGGTCTCACTCTTGCTCAGGCTGGTCTCGAACTCCTGAGCTCAAACAATCCGCCCGCCTCGGCCTCCCAGAGTGCTAGGATTACAGGCGTGAGCCACCGCGCCCGGCCTATCTTCTTTCTTACCGCACAGAAAGCATCTTCTTGAGCATCTTGTCTTGGTCTCAGGCAAATTCTCAACTCTCTTGGGTCTTCAGTTCAAACCTCCCAGACTCCTAAGGTTCTTTGTGTTGCAAGTCCCTCATCTAAAAGACATACTAATTCAGGCAACTACTAATGCATGATCTAGGCCCAGATTCCAAATCTGTTCCTAAAACTTCATGGGCACCTTTTATTTATGGTATTAATATATTTTTTGGTAATCAGAAATTGCCAGATTATCTGTTCTGTCTTGTCTCAGAAATTCCTATGATGCGTCATTGGGCAATCTGAGCTGCTAAGCAACGCATAAACCCTGTATTGTCTGAGCCAGTATTCCAGCCAAAAGCAAACAATTTACCCTGTTATTAGTCTGTCTCTGTTTTCTTAAGTGAGCCATTTCTATTATGACGTCGTAAATATATGAAATAGCTCCATTATAATTTTCGTGGACTCTTTTTTTTTTTGAGACAGAGTCTCATTCTGTTGCCTGGGCTAGAGTGTTGTGGCGTCAGCATAGCTCACAGCAACCTCAAACTCCTGGGCTTAAGGGATCCTCCTGCCTCAGCCTACCGGGTAGCTGGGACTACAGACACGCACCACTGTGCCCAGCTAATTTTTTCCATTTGTAGTTGTTTGGCTAATTTCTTTCTATTTATAGTAGAGACGGGTCTCACTCTTGCTCAGGCTGGTCTTGAACTCCTGAGCTCAAGCAATCCTCCCACCTCGGCCTCCCAGAGTGCTAGGATTCCAGGCAGGAGCCACCGCGCCGGCCATTTTTGTGGACTCTTAGATGTCTTAAGACCACATGTTGGGAATCTTTGATCTAGAAGTTTCTAGTAAACCACCACCACCACACCAAGGCAGTGATATTGCCCAGATACCCTATTACAGATCCACAGTTAACTATTCACCAACCGCCTGAGAGCCTGAGTGCCAGACCCTGTGCTAGGTGATAGGACTTCAGTAAGACCTAGTGCCTGACTCCAGCTGCTCGGAGTGTAAAAGAGACTGTTACTGATGTGGTAAGTGCTATGACCAGATAAGCATTGAGTACTATGGGAGCACATAGGAGGACATCTTAACTTCCAGGAAGAAGTGATAATCAAGCTTCAACCTGGAGGAAAAGGGAAAGCCAAGCAAAATACAAGGAGCAGTGTTCAAGGCAGTGGGGACGGTATGCTCAAATTCCTAGGGCAGGAGGGTGGGTAGTTTCGAATTGTTTAGCAGGCTGAGATGGCATGCAAAAGCATAGCGATAGCTGGAGCTAGACAGGCGAGATAACAAAAGACTCGCTTAAACCTGCACTTGATCTGACCATGGTGGAGAGCCATTGAAAGGTTTTAAGCAAGAGTTCCAGTGTTGTAGAGTGATTCACTTGGACAGCAATGTGGAAGATAGACCAGAGAGGGCATGTCCTGAGGCCAACAGTGTCTTCGCCCCATAGTTTTTGTTTGTTTAATGCCCGGTAATCCTATTTCCTTTCACTTACTTTATTTATACTTTTAAGCTCTTATCTATAAGGCTCTCTTTGTTTCCACATTATCGTTTGGATGGTAAGCCTAGGACTGGTCTCTGGGTCTTGGTCACAATCTGAGTGTTGCCAGGCAAACTGGGAAGGCTGCTCCACGGATCCCATGCTTCTCACCAGACTTCTTCATGTTGGGCTACACTTTTTTTTTTTTTTTTTAAGATAGACTCTCACTCTGTTGCCTGGGCTAGAGTGCTGTGGCATCAGCTTAGCTCACAGCAACCTCAAACTCCTGGGCTCAAGCAATCCTACTGTCTCAGCCTCCCGAGTAGCTGGAACTACAGGCATACGCCACCATGCCCTGCTAATTTTTTCTATATATATTTTTAGTTGTCCAGCTGATTTCTTTCTATTTTTGGTAGAGACGGGGTCTTGCTCTTGCTCAGGCTGGTCTCGAACTCCTGAGCTCAAATGATCCGTCCGCCTCGGCCTCCCAGAGTGCTAGGATTACAGGCGTGAGCCACCGCGCCTGGCCAGGCTACACTTTTAAACTACAATGCTAGGCCATTATCATTGTCCTCTAATTCTAGGTTTGCCATCTAGTCTGTAGGAACTCACTGTGCTCAGGAGCCCCTCCCACCAGGTGTCCGGTTGCTCAGAATGTCGTGTTTGTATCTGAGCATGGTCAACGTGAGTTTCCTTTCTATCTTTCTTTCCTGGACTACTTAAGTGTTGTAGAGTCTGGGGTGAGGGTTCATACAATGATAAAGATTAGGATAGTGGGAAATAAAGCCTTCTGAGGGAGCTAGATTGAACAATTAGTATGGACTTCCTGACTCCTTGCAATAATTAAATTCTGAAGCACAGTTTATAGACCTTTCCTGAAATGTGTTACTGTTGAAGTCAGCTTCATGTATTTCACTATTAAATACTCTCTTCCTGTGATATTAATGACTTATTTGTTTCAAACAGGGGTTCTTAACCTTTTTTGGTGATCCAATGAAGCCTATGGACCCCTTCTCAGAATAATGTTTTCAAATGCATAAAACTAAATATGAAGGATTGCAAAGGAAACTAATATATTAAAATATAGTTATTAAAATATTTTCAAAATTTTGTGATACATAAAATAAGGTTGAGTGGTGGTTCCAAAACTACTGTAATTTCAAAGTAATTTTAAATTAATAATTTTGAAATACCTGTAACAACTTTAATATCTAAATGTCTGCGATTTCTATTGGTGCTGAAGTCACAGCTACTGCTCGTACTACTACGGATTGCTGCCTACATTCATAATTGAAGGAAATACCGTATTTCTGTTGGAAGTTGGTGAAAGTGAAGATTTAATTTTTTCCCATCCATGTTCACCAAACCCGTTTAGAGGTGGTCTAATTTTGCTTTCTGATTTTAAGAGTAAATTTTTTTTTATTCAAGTATAAATTGTTGGGACTATTTTACTACTGCCTCTTGTGTGCTTTTCATACTTGATCAAATGATTCAAATCTATAAATCAATAAGGAAAAAAACCACCTATAGAAAAATGGGCAACAGATGTGAAAAAGCAATTCTCCAGGGAGGAATCCATGTGGCCAATACATTTTAAAGTGGAGCTACATAACAGCATAGGGTAGGGTGGGGCTTTTTGAATTTAATGTGCATTCAGATCTCCTGGCTTTCTTGTCAAAATGCAGATTCTGGTTTGGTAGGTCTGGGGTGAGACCTGAGAGTCTATCTCTAACCAGCTCCCAAGCGATGCGGATGCTGGTTCACAGACCACACCTCTGAGCAGCGAGGTCATAACTAGGGAAAAGAGTGAATTCTTCAGCCAGCCAGGTCCGAATCCTGGCTCTGCCACTTTTTGGCTGTGAAACTTGGACAAGTAACTTAATGTCTCTGGGCCTCAGTTTCCTCATCTATGAAGTGGAGATAGTAACAGTCCCTATCTCCTGTGGTTTCGAGGACTAAATGAGTTCACATACATAGAGCATGTAGACAGCATGTGGCAAAAGTAAGTACTCAATAAACGTTAGCAATTGGTAGTCAGAGTAGGAATAACTAGGAAGTGAAAATTAAACCACATATCATTCCATGCCTACAAGACTGGCAGGTGTCAGAAAGTCTGGCAATTTCAAAGGCTGGTGAGATGGGGGAGACAGGAATTGTCACACACTGCTAAATGAAGCACAAATTGGTACAGCCACCTTGAAGAGCAGTTTGGAAACATCTAGGAAGATTGAAGATGTCCCTATAATGTGATTCTAAATGTGTGTGTGTGTGTGTGTGTGTGTGTGTGTGTGTGTGTGTGTGTGAAGAGCAGGAGAGATATGTATACTACAGTGATATTTATGTAAACGAGTCTTATAAACTGTAAAGGCAATACTATACATTTTTTTCATGCATATGTACACACGTAGTAAGAATATAAAAACCAGTCCCTGGAAGCATACATGGCATGTTCACGAGACTGATCGACCCTGGAGCGGGAGGGAAGATGGACAAAGGATGCCTTCAATATTGCTGTACTTAATAGGGGAAAATCTGAAGCAGAAATGACTCAGTGTTAACATTTATTAACTCCACGATTCTTTTTTACATTATTCTTCCTACTTTTCTGTATTTAAGTTTTTGAAGCTTTTTTTCTGGGGGGCAGGACAAAGAGGAGAAGGATGTTGGACCAAGTGAAAAGAGTGGGGTGGCCTGGTGATGGGTGCAGGTGGGAACAGAGAGGCCCACCCTATGGGGTCCTGCCTTTCTCCAGGACCAAGGGGAAAAGTTTAGACAGGTAGGTGAGAAAGCCGAAGCTCAGAGAGGTTAAGTGACCTATCCAAGATCACACAGCTGGTGGCGCGTCCATTTGGACTCTCAGCTCCAGCTTGTGCGCAACCAGCCCTGGCCTGGGGCCCAGCCAAGGCCAAGGGAGCCCAGCAGGGGGAGGGGGAGGTTTTACATGCAGCCCAAGCCCTTTCTTCTCCGTGATGTAACCATCCCAACAACTGCCTCCTGCTCGGACAAGAACAAGCAGGGAGAGCCCCTGAAGTAAATTCCACCTAACCAGAAAGAGAGGAGGAAGCAGAAGAGGAGGGGCTGACGGGGCCGAGCATCGGAACAGTGCCCTTCAGGAGCAGCTGCTGGGGCACTTGGGCTTGGCAGCCAGGGCCCCCACCCCAGGTGAGGAAGAAGGTGAGGCTAAAAAAGAATGGAGGCTGCACAAGCCAGTGGTCCTGGGGTCACCTGCTGCAGAGAAAGGAGTGCTCTCTGGGTCCGGGCACTGACCGCTGTATGGCCTTGGGCATGTCCCCTCCCCTCTCCAGACCTTAGTTCCCCTTCTGTAAAGTGAGGCCACGGCACCCACTGAGCCTGTGGTCCCTTTTGCTCTGCTGATCAGAGGTTCTGGGTTTCCCTGCAGGGCCCTGGCAGCCCTGTCTCCACCCGTTTCGATCTCCTCCTCTAACCCTGGCACAGCCACTACCCTACGCTGCTGCTAGAACACTTCGTCCACCGCTCATCATTCTCCTTGCTTTAAAATGAGACACACCTGAAAGCAAGACTACGCGGAAAGAGGACCGCAAGTCATAACACCAGCGAGCGGCGGCAGTATTTCACAGCCATCAGGCTGCTGGAAGTCACAAAGTCTGATGGCGCTAAGTGTCGGCACAGACGTGATGAACAGGAACTGTCATACACAAAAGTAGACTGTAAATCAACCCCATGGGTCCACAGGCCTGGGGTCAAAACTAGCCCGGGATCAAATCTCAGCTCTGCCATGTACTTGCTCACTGTGTGGCTGTGGGCAAGTTACTTAACCTCCTTGAGCCTCAGTTTCCCCATCTGTCAAGTGGATGTAAGAACCTCACCCATCTCACAGAGTTGTGAGGATGTGAGTGCAGTGTCTGGCACAGTGCCTGGAGCATGGTCACTGCTCAGCAAATAACAGCTGGCCACCTTCCATCATCCCCTTCCCTCGAGGGTCGGCGTGTGAATCACAGGGGCTGTGGTTCCAGGAAGATCAGGATTGAGACACCAGGGCCTCTTCTCCGTCTTGCCAAGACCCCCTGCTGCCCTTCCCTCAAGGGTTCGTGGTGACGGCCTGAGCCCTGGATGGATGCAATGCCTCCAGCACGGTCGGACGTGGCTGTGCCTGGACTGGAGCCGGAGGGCAGAGGAAGGGGCATCTTCATCATAAAGGAACGTAAAGAACCAGAGTCAAGGAAGGGCAGAGGCATGAATCGGTCCAGGAATGGCAAATGGGCATCATGTCTGATTCCATCTCCAGTCTTACACCTATGCCGGCCGTCACTCACCATCCTGACCTCAGAATCCCTCCGCACCCATATGCCAGACAGCCAACCAGTTGCAGCTGGCACGTGAAATGAAATCTAGTTAGTGTCTTTAGCAGAAGCCATGGGTGCCCTGCCCATACCCTTCGACCCTTCCATGGCAGGACACATCAGCCCAGCTTGCAACTGCCAACGCTGGCATCGTCTTGCCCAGGGCAGGCCAGGAATTAACACCCTCCACCTGTTCTCTGCCAACGACCAGCAGGAGCTGGGGGACAAATACCCCAGTTCTCCCCCCTTGAGAACAAAAACCCTGAGGGGCGTCTTCTCCCCTGGCTTCCCCGAAAGCCCTAGCAGGATTCGATTCCACTTGCCTGCGGTGGAGCTCGCTTGACAACACACCCCTTGTTGGACCCCCCTTCCCTCTCACCTCCCTCCCTCCCGACCAGTGTTTCCTGCAATCATTCCCAGTTAAATCTACTTGGCCTCACATCTCGTCTTAGGGTCCGATTCTGGGGAACCCTAAACTAAAACAACCTCCTCATCTAGTCGTCTCTACCGTTATTTTATGGGTGAAGGAACTCAGACCCAGAGAAAGGGAGGGACTTGCCCGAGCCAGAGCCAGCGGCAGGGCCCTCATGAGAACTCTGTTCTCCTGGCTGGAGTTCAGCTCTTCCCCACGCTGCTTGCTGCCCCCTGAGTGCTGCCCCTGCGTCTGCACACCCCACTCCCCTGCCCCCGTGGCTTCAACATTTTATTTCCCAATGCAAAAGAAAAGGCCGATCACACGTTAGAAAACCTATGGACACCAGAGGCAGGTTGCAGGGGACCCTGCCTGGAACCCCAGAGCTCGTTTCTGGAAGTGGACACCTCTCCTTCTCCCTTGGTGCAGGTCCTTGGACTCATCCCTTAAGCCTCCAGGCCCTTGGTCCCCTCAGCAGTGGGACAGGCGGCTGGGGAAACTGCAACCTGCTGCGTGGATAGAAAGGGTTGCTCAGGGAAGCAGCCGGCCCGGCCCCACCCCCACCGACATCTGGGGAAAATTAAAATGCACATTGCCGCATTTTTTAAAAAAGTGATTTAAAATTATATTTGCTTTATAATCTTAGTGTAAGATGCATATTCTTTCAACCTAGATTACCTATTTAGTTGAACAAAGAACGATGAAAAAATGACTCCTACTTTCTAGCCACTGAAGCATTAATCCTGGATATGTCTGCTTGTATCTTCACACAGCTAGGGGCCTGAAATCCTCCCTTGTCGTCTTTTTTTTTTTTTTTTTTTCGAGACAGAGTCTCACTCTGTTGCCCTGGCTAGAGTGAGTGCCGTGGCATCAGCCTAGCTCACAGCAACCTCAAACTCCTGGGCTCAAGCGATCCTCCTGCCTCAGCCTCCCGAGTAGCTGGGACTACAGGTGTGTGCCACCACGCCCAGCTAATTTTTTCTATTTTTTATAGAGACAGGGTCTTGCTCTTGCTCAGGCTGGTCTCAACTCCTGACCTCAAGCAATCCTCCGGCCTCGGCCTCCCACAGAGCTAGGATTACAGACTTGAGCCATCACCCAGCCCCTTCTCACCATTAATGCAGAGGATAAAAGCACGACCTGAAAAGTTCTTGGGTTTAAATCTTACCCCTCCCTCCTACTGTGTGACTCTGGGCAGTTTCTCCCTCTCTGAACCTCAGGCTCTTCATCTGTAGACTGGGATGCGGGTTCCAACCTCGGAGTGTTGCCGTCAGACTGCAGAGCTGGGAAAGGCCTGGCCCCAGCAGGGCTTGTCTCTGCTTGGGAGGCAGCAGGGAGGGGACTGCCTGCAAGGGAGGGCGCGGCCTGGGCCAGGCCTCCTGCCAGCCCCACCCTAGGCTGCCCTGGTGACAAGGCAGGGAACCTGCGCTAAGTTGTCTGTACCCAGCCCCAGTCCCTGGAGACATGAACAAGGTCTTCCCCCAGGTGAGAGCCGGCTGGCTGACCAGGCTCCTGCCCTCGAGAGAGCAAACCCGCCGGGGGGCGGGGGTGGGGGTGGGCAGTAGACGGGATACGAGAGAGACTGAGGCAAGGCAGCGCCCACCCTGCCCTGGGGCCCACTGCCAGGTTGTAGGGGACCCGGCGACACAGCTCAAGTGGCAGGGCTGGGAGGGAGGCCGGGGGAGAGCGTCAGCGTCGTGGGGAGGAGGGCGGCAGGGAAAGCCTCACCGAGGAGGAGCTGCCGGAGCCGGGTGGGACAGGAAAGGAAAAGCGCTCCAGGCAGAGGGCACAGTGCGGGCTGCGTGTGGACATGTGACGCAGCCGTGGTGAGTCTGGGGGTTCAGCGTGTTTGGCTATGGGGGACCTGTCATTCCTCTAAGGCTTTCAGTGACCCCTTCTGAAAAACTTGGCGGTCCAACACCCTGAGGCTGGACCTCTCCCACCTGAGCCCACCGTCACTCTGTTCTCTCGGGCAGGGACATAATGGCAACGCAGCCGCTGGAACCAAAGCCGTCCCCGGAAGGGCAGGTAAAGAACTGGAGGGCCTGGGGCCCCGTGGGCTCTGCCGCCCCCAGCGGGGGCTCCCTGGTCTCTGGGCCGTTGGCTACAAAGCGGGTTCCAGGCTCCCGCTGTCCCTCAGACCTCTGCGCCATGTTGATGTCACCTGCTCCCAGCTTCCTGGCCAGCTGTGCTGACAGCCGCCTGCTTGCCGGGGTCTTCCCCCTCTCTGCACAGTTCCCCCAGCGCCTCCCGAGCGCCACCCACCTCACAGCCTGCCTGCAACACAGACAAAAGGGCCCGAAGCCCTGACACAGGCGCCACCTGGGCAATTTTCTTTACCTCTGAGGGATAAAGTGACACCCTATTTAGCCCTTCTCTGTGCCACTGACTCACCGTGCGACCAGGACAGCTCCCTCTACCTTTGCGGAATAGAGGAAGGATGGAACGCACATTTATTGAGCATCTCCTACGTGCCCTGTCCTGGCCCACTTGTGACCAGTGAGGACAGACCCAGAGAGGTGGGCAGTAACAACAGCCGTAGGGCTCGAGCCCTGCAGTGTGCCGGGCGCTGTATGATCTCTTTCAATCCTCCGGACAGCTCTGAGAGGGGCCCCTTACAGCACAGTAACAGAAGAGGCAGCCGAGGCTGAGAGAGGTTGGGTAACCAGGCCAACGTCGCACAGCGGGGAGGTTGGGGGCAGAGTTCGAATTCGAACTGAGGTCCCTCTGGCTGCAAAGCCCCAGTGCCTTTGCTGCTCCACGCAGGCGTTTGTTTACATTCAACTCCTGGCCCATGGCGGGCGTGGCTGTGGCAAGAACAGCCTCCTTTTCCGTCTGTGGGGAGGGGACTGACACCCAACGGCTTTCTGCCGTGACCCCGCCTGCTCACAGCCCGTGCTGCGCAAATATTTGAGGAGCGCTCGCTGGCTGACCGCGTGCCTCTCCTTGCCCGGCGTCGAGCAGTCGCCCTGGTTACCTGAGCTTACCCTGTGTCTGCTGATGACGAGAGAGCCACCAACTAGGGCCGCAGGGCTGATGGGGTTTAGATTTATGCTGCATCTCCTAATATTGTCTCCCTTCGCACACATCCTCGGCTCCCACCACGCCGGGCCCCTCCTGTCCCCACACGCCCTCTGCCTGGAATGCCCTCTCTTTGCACCCTCCCCTCACCCGCCTGTGGAAATCCCGCCCGTGCTTCCAAGGACCCTGCTTCGGAAATGTTAGTAGATCGATGGAAACGACCCGAACTGACCCAAACTGGGGGCCTTCCCTTGCTTCCTGGATCTCCGGGTCACCATATTCACAAAGTGTTCATAAAATACCCACTGCGTGCCTGACTCTGGAGTTGCATCCCTGGGATCGCAGGGCTGAGTCAGACCTGCTCCTGCCCCTTTCTCTGGGATAACCGTGGCCTGGACAGGACAGAGCTCATGCTCTCCTTCGTACGTGTCCGTGCCTTGCCTTCCGAGTGCAACCGCAAGCTCTCAGAGCGCAGCAGGTGGGAGAGGGAGGGCTGTGGAGCAGTGACGGGGTCCTCGTCATCCACCCTTACCACTCACCAGTGGTGGGACCCGGGCTAGGGATGGGCACTTGGCGGGGTGGGTCCACAGGCAGAACCGAGGCACCCTGTGCAGGGCTCAGGAGCCCCCTCCTCCTGGGAAGCCCTCCCTGCCCCTAACCTACCCTGGCAGGGGAGGGGCTGCTCACAGGGTCAGGGCGGCAGGGGCCTCCCTGGGCCCAACACCTGCTGCCCATCACTGCCGGCCATGGGCATGCTTCCCACCCACACAGAAGGCTGCAGTCCCCTCTGCTGCTCACGTCGCGGGACATGCCTCTTGGCCTCCGTGCTGCTCCTGCTGGCAACTCTAGCGGCCCTCATCGCCCTGGTCACCATCCTTGGACTGCCACCACGCATGCCAGGTAGGAGTGGTCAAGAGAGGGTGGGGAGACAGTGGGGGCACAGAGAGATGGGGGAGCCCTGACCCTGCCTGGCTTCTGTGCTAAGTGACTTTTGGACCGTTCCTTAAGGTGCACACACACACTGACGTATACCTGTCTCTGAGCCTCCATTTGCATATCTGTGAATAGTTCTCGAGAGGACCCAATGTCACCTCCTCCAGGAAGCCTTCCTGGAACCCCCAGGCTGGGTGAGGAGCTTCATCTCAGTCCCCGCAGCCCCTGCACTTCCTCTTCCCTGGCCTGGCCACCCTGGGTGGTGAGTCCATCTGTGTGCTCCCCTCCAGCAGAGAGGACAGGGGCCTGTGCAATACAGCCCTGCAGCCTCAGCCTCGGTGGCGCACAGTCCCTGCCCTCTGGAGCTAACTGTCTGGAGAGCAATATGGACACGAATCCAGTCAGCGCGTCAGGGCAGGGGGCGCGGGGGCTCTGAGGGCCCGGAATGGGGCTCTGACCCGATCTAGGAGTCTGGGTGGACACCTTGGGGAAGTGAAAGAGAACTGAGGCGGGAAGGAAAAGTAGGAATTGGTTAGTAGGGGGCAGTGCCAGGAAAAGCACCCGGGCACAGAGAACAGCATGCGCAGAGTCGCTGTGGGGAGGGAGGAGGCATTAGAGGACGCGGGGACCGCAAGGAGCCAGTGGGCGTGAAGGGCTGGAGCGGTGGGGGCAGGTGACCAGGGCCTGGAAGGCTGCACTGGGGAGGGAGTCACCAGCCAGGAGCCATGGGAAGGGGATTAAGCTGGGCGTGGCGTGTCACCAGATCTACCTTTCTGAGGGGCGGCTCTGTAGCCAGGCAGGGCAGGTGTAGGGGGACAAGGTCAGGGGTCAAACCCCCAGTGCTCTCCCTGCCTGAGCAGGAACGTGGGCACCGAGGGCAGACGCGAATACTTAAGGAGCTGCAGTCACGCGCCTGTGTGTGCACCTGTGTGTGTTTGTGTACATCTGTGGGCATCCTTGCAGGTGTTGTGTGTGCAGGGACATGTGTGTGTCAGTGTGTGTGTCTGTGGGCGCACCTGTTGTCTGTGTGTCTGTGTGTGACTGCGCACCTGGGTGCAGATGTCTGTGTGTGTCGGTGACAATGTGATTGTCCCTAAGGGTAGGCCCGCCTCACACGAGCCGGGGCAGCTCTGGGAGCTGAGAGGCGGTTCACATGTGCACGAACACAAATGCACAGCCCAGCGCCCACTCCCACTGTGCACACGGACACGCACGGGCTGTGGCCAGGCTGGCTCCCTGCCTCGTCTGCTGGTTTCCCTCCCTTAATCCTTTGGAGCAGCCCTAGGGGTGCGTGTCCCCCATGGGGCACTGATGATGACACTTTGCAGGGGTGATTGAGGGACAATAGAATAAAAATATGAAAGTGCTTCGCAGACTGTGAAGTTGTGCCCAGATGTAAGGGATTATGACATATGATCCCTGGGACGGCTCTGGCAACCTAACCTGGTACCAGGAGATCCACCATTAAAACCACTTCATTGAACCGGACACTGTCCACAGAAGCCTCCCGTGAGACTGTAAATGAGTTTTCAATGAAGGAGAGAGCATTTATTTATTCTGCACATTCTCTGTTCTGTGCTTAGTCACAGAAAAACTTCTATTTAATCTCCCCAACAGTCCTATGGGGTGTGTGCTATGATCCCCATTTTACAGACAAAGAACCCAAGGCTCAGAGAGCTCAGGTCATCTGCCAAGGTCAAGGAGCTGGCAGGCGGTAGAGCTGGGGCTTGAACCCCATCTCTGGCACGAGTCCAGTGTGCTCCCCACTGCCCCAGCCCCTCAGGCCAGCCCAGGGTGGGGCTCGGGTGAGGGAACTTAGGCAGGTTAATGGCAGCAATGCCCTTATGAGCACCACCCTTGACCCTCCGGGGCCTCCCCCTGCCCACTCAGGGGCCCAGACCTGCATAACACAGGCGAACAGGACAGGCTTCTTGTGCCACGACCGGAGGAGCTGCATCCCGGCCAGCGGGGTCTGTGATGGCATCCGCACTTGTGCCCATGGCGAGGATGAAGATGAGGGCTTGTGCCGTGAGTACCTGCTCGGTCCTGCCCCTGCCTGATGGGTGTTCCCAGGAGTTCCCTCCTTCTCCAGCTCTCCCTGCAGCCATAGAGAAGCTCGGCCATCCCTGAACGTACCAGGCACTTTCATGCCCCCATGCATTTGATGATATGGTGCCTCCAGCAGGAGCACCTGCCTCCACCCATCCCAGTCAGGCACACACGTGCACACCCACACTAAGGAATGCCTTCACTCTGTGGTCTCCTCTCCCAGAGAACCCGTATTCATCCTTCAAGGCAGAGTGCAAGTGCTACCTCCTCCAGGAAGCCTTCCCTGACTCCCACATTAGGTTAAGGGGTTAAGGTTCCTCCTTTGGGCTCCCACAGCCTCTGTGCTTCCCTGTGTCCCAGCCCTAGTCACAGTGGTTGTCACTCTCAATTGGCACACCTGCCACCCCCCATCAGACTGTGAACTCCTCTGGGGCAGGCCTGGTCTGGGGCCTCTGTGCTTGGCCCAGAGGGGTATCCAGAATGACTTGCTAACTGAATGGGGGAATGAAGGAATGGGAAGACCTGGCCCCAGACCTTAGGGACCTGAAGGTGCTCAGGACAGAGATGCGGCTGCGTGGACTGGGTATCAAAAGCACAAATCGGTGCCTGGTGAGTTGCAGTGGGTGGGTTGGGGAGCACGTGGGGGAGAAAACTTGCATCACAGACTCTGGAGAACAGAAGAATCTTCAGACCATCTAGTCCATGCCCCAGCTCATACCAAATCCCCTCTGTCGCCAGCCCAACAGACGCCACCCAGCCTCTGCTTGCATACTCCTGGGATGGGGAGCTCACTACGTGGGCAGCTACTTCTGGAATTGAATGGTTTTTCCATGGAAAGATCATCCTTGTCCTGAGCTTAGGGCTGCCTCCTGGTAGTGTCCCAGATTGGTTCCAGCTCTGTCCTTTCCTCAACCCCAGCCCCTGACAGACCACGTTTTAATCCCTTTCCCATGACGGTGGCACTGCATGGATTTGGAGATTGTTCTCTTGCCCCGCTGTGAGTATCCCCTTCTCCGGGGCGCACCCTGAACTCCAACGGCCACCCCCCTTGTGACCAGTTCCTGGTCCTCCCCACTCTACAGTGCCCCACAGGACTCATACCACTGCCCATGTCCCTCTCCCTGGACAGGCCCCGGAAGCATCCATGGCACTTCTGGCTGGTCTGGCAAGTCCAAGGCACAAAGAGTTGTCCCCTCCCTGACGTGTGTTTTACACCTCTAGTGATATGGCCTGAGTCTGTGGGAATCTGGGGAGCCCATCACGCTGCTGTCCAGCACAGATGCATTTTCAAGGAAGGTGCTCTGACTCCCTCTCACAGGCGTGTGAACCCTCCGTGCCCTGAGCTCTGAGGCCGGGGGTAAGACTGCACATTTATTCTCGTTACGTTCCAGTTGGAGGAGGCTTCCTGGAGGTGAAAGGACTTGAACCTGAACTTGAAAGTGGAATGGTTTTGGATAAGTGTCCGGGAGGGCATTCTGGAGGGAGGAAGAGTGCAAGCAACGGTGTGGGCGGGAACACGCGGGAGCCAGGCAGGCGGGCGGCTCTCGGGTCCTGCCGGCTGTGCAGGAAAGAGCGCGCCTCTCCCTTTCATCTGACCTCCCTCCCCAGGAAACCTCCATGCCCTTCCTGGGATGCATGGGCGGTGACCTCAAGCTGTGGCCAGACGTGGACTTCTTCCTGTCCCATCTGTCCCTCTGTAGGAGACGTGCCCCACAGCCTCCCCAGCTTCCTGGTGGCCCGCTGTGGAGACCCGGCCTCCTGGATCTACTCAGACCAAAAATGCGACAGGATCAACAGCTGTGGGGACTGCTCGGACGAACTGAGCCCAGGTGGGGGTCTGGGCACAGGCTGCGCTGGAGCAGGTGGCCAGGCAGCGGCCAGGAGGCAGAGGCTGACTAGGGAATGTCCAAGCCTCCTCCCTGCATAGCGTCCCTGCACCCTAGAAGGAAGTTTTCTGCCTCTGCTTGAATGCCACCAGCGGCAGGGTGCTCACTGCCACTCCAAGTGGCTCCTCCTGGAGGTTCATTCTTCTGTGGCGGGGAACTTACCTCAAGGGCACAGATGAGAAAACTGGGGACCCAGAAGGTGGCTATGCAAGGAATATATATGTGGCACAACCGGGATTTGAACCTGGGTTTCCCTCATCGCCTCTGCATCTCCCAAAAACCCCGTGAGGAAAGTGGGGCAGGAATCACTGGCCCCAATTGATATGTAGGTAAACTGAGGCCTCAAAAGGAGAAGGAGCTTAATATAATGAGTGACAGGGAGGGAGCCTGTGTAAGCCTACGTCTCCTGACTCCAAGTCCGTGGTCCTTCCACGGCCCCAGAGTTTCCTCTCAATCCCTTACCCAGTGTTCAATCAACAAACACGTTCTGAGCCCCAGTGGGGGCTGGGCCTGTGCCAGATTCTGGTGGAGGACAGTTACGGATCAGGCGTGTAACCTACCCCAGGACTCGCATCATTGTGATGCCAAAAGGAAGTGCTGGGGCCCTGGAGGAATTCTGGGAGACTTCTTGGAAGAGGTGGCATTCAAGCAGGCCGAAGAGAGTAGACAGAGTTTCAACAGGCAGAGGCTGGGTGTATGATGAGAAATGCTGGAGGCCCAGGGCACAGGGCGAAGGAGAAGTCTGGGTGGCACCCCCAGGGAGTCACAGTGGGTTGCTGTGGCTAAGGGTGGGGTGGCAGGAGGCAGTGTGCACTCCTTCATGTTTGAGCCTTGACCACGTAGCTGGCACTTTGCCTATCTTCCTTTACTTAATTACAACCTTAAGCAGATGAGGAAACTGAGGCTCAGACAGATGTGAATAGTCACACGGCCCTTGAGTTGTGGAGTCCTGATTCTTTCTGCTGCAGGAAAACCAGTCTGAGAGGGTGGGGCTGTGGGGAGCTATAGCAGGTTTCAGAGCTAAGGAGTGCCCTGGTGCGTGGAGCTTTCCAGGACACACCAGCTGCTCTTCTGCCGGCTCTTGTCTCCCCAGTGACTGTGTGCCCGCCCTGTGGCCCTGGGTGGTGGCACTGCCCTCCCACCGTCTTCAAGTACTGCGACTGCATCCCGAGGAGTCTCTGCAGGGACCGCGTGCAGCACTGCTCTGACTGGTCCGACGAGTACTCCTGTCCTGGACCCTGAGTGGACCACCCAGGCCGGCATGGAAGGCTGGTTGGAATGGCATTGGCAGCCCCTCACATGAGCATCAAACTCTAGAGTGCAAGGGCAGGAAGGAGTCTTTGAAATCATCTCGTGGGATCTACACATCATGTCTGAATAGGAATTGTCTTTCCTGCTTTCAAGTTTTTCAGCCTCTGCTTGAATGCCCCCAACAACTGGGAGCTCACTACCATGTTAGACAGCTTCTAACAAAGATGGGGGGACTCTGCTCCCATGATTTTGAGGCCACACAGAGGAAATCTGCCACTCTGCTCCAAAACAGGCTTGCAGATTCTAATTTTGCCACCCCATGAAGAGAAGATAAGTCTGGGGCTTAAACGCCAAGCTGAGGAGTTGCCCTTATGGATGGCACACGCATGAAGCATGTGCCACTGCCTGACCTTTGAGACCTCAGGCAGATATTGCTGGGCTTGGATGCAACCTTAGCATTTTTCTCAACTCAGTTATCCCTGCAGGCCCCACTGATTAACACACGAGATTGCTCACGAGTCAGGGTACTTGGCATCCTACCAGCAGGAAGCTACCCCAGGAAGCTCTGCGCTGCAGAACTGAAGAGCTGGAGAGAGAGCAGCTGGAGAAGCTCCTTCTCGCCCTCTGTCCATCCCGTTCTCCACCCCACTGCTCCCCACCCTCCACCCTATGCCCAGCTGCCCAGCTAAACAGCCCAGTGTTCTTGAAGTAGGTCCTGGAGCCTTGAACTTTGGTCCTGGAGCCCAAATGAGCTGTTTCTCTGCATCCTTTTCCAGCTCCACAACAGCCGAGCAGGCAAGGATGGATATCCCCATTACACAGACAAGAAAACTGAGGCCCAGAGGGGGAGGTGATTTGCTCAGGATCATACAACAAAGTCAGTGCTGGAACTGGAACTAAAACATGGCCTGTGACACCCCAGCCCAGATGCCTTTCCAGCTACCAGTGCGATTATGCCTTGGCTGGGGCAGAGTCTCCGTGGGGTATTTGCAAATGTAGCCGGAGGGTCAGAAAGTATCACACCCTTCTTCTGAAAGGGAGACTGGGCATCTGGCCACTGAGAGGGTTCCTGTTGAGGAAGACAGACATATCCCCATTGAAAATTAATGAAATTGGTTTTATATATTGGTTTCTTATCAGTTTTTGAACAGAAATAGGCCTCCCAGAGACTGGCGAGTTCTGGTTCGTCCATTGCCTCATTAGTTCATTCACTCATCAGTCTCTGAGAACCTGCTTTGGAGCAAGCGTGAGCAGGGTGCCAGGCCCCACAGGAGAGACCTGGATCCCTGTGCATGAGGAACGTGGGGTCCTATGGAGGAGGCACCTCCCCATAGGGGTAGGTGGGACAGTGGGAAAGGCTGGCAGTGGGACATCACCTAGGAGCATTAAGCACAGAAACTGGATCCACTGTGACCTAACACACTGACTGCCACGCTAGAAAAAAAAATATTTTTTCCTGGGGCCACAGTGTTTTATTAAAACAAAACAGGCTGGGAGTTGTGGCTCATACCTCTAATCCTAGCACCCCAGGAGCCCGAGGCCGGAGGATCCCCTGAAGTTAGGAGTTCAAGACCAGCCTGACCCCATTTCTAATAAAAACAGAAAAATTAGTCAGGTGTGGTGGTGCACACCTGTAGTCCCAGCTACTCGGGAGGCTGAGGCAGAAGAATTGCTTCAGCCCAGGAGTTTGAGGCTGCTGTGAGCTAGGTGACACCACGGCACTCTAGACGGGGCAACAGAGTGAGACTCTGTCTCAAAAAACAAACAAATAAATGAAACGATCCTTTCTGATTTGTTATTTTTTATTGTTTTCTGTGCATGAGTTATATGCAACACAATCCATGTTTTTAGAATTAAATTGTCAATATGAATTGTAACAATAAGAACATCAACAAGTAAGATTTTCACGAACCAACTGCAGGGTTTTGCTTCACGAGGCCCCAGGTTCAAAACTAGCCTGAGTTAAATACAACTCACGTGGCAGTTAGTGTGTTAACGACTGCAGCCCAAGAAAGATGCCAAGGACACGGATCAAGTACACAGAGCGGAGGGGGAGGTTGAGGGCTATTTACTGTTAGAACTCATGGGTCTTAGGCACCTCCTGGGGGTGGGAGGTGGCAGGGTGGAGGGAGTCCAGCATGCCTGGGAAGGAGCACCTGGCCTCGTGCCCCGTGCTGTGCCTTCTCCAACAGGACACCGATCTCAAGGGGAAGAGAGGGTTGAATTGGTCCCTGGGGACAAGAAAGGTCCAGAGGCTCATTTCAGCACCCAACTGCCAACATGTTCTGGATTGAGGAAGCCTTGAGCATTGGCCATGAAGCCAGGCAAGATCAGAGCATGAGCCTGTGTTTGCTCATACCAAGTCAGCCTTGGCGGTTCAGGCAGGTGGAGAGCACCCATTTCCCGGGAGGGGCTGGTGGGGCAGCAGTTGGGCCCCGTGGGAGAGAAGCAGGTGGACCTCAGCGGTTATCCAGTCCTGGGCTTCTTCGGTGGCCCATGGCACTTCTCAGGTAAGCATCCAGAGGCACGGGCACCATAGGTTGCATATGATTTTGCCCTCCCCTCTCCCTTAACCAAACCCATCCACATGCTCCTGGGGATTAAGATGCTTCATTTAGGCCAGGCGCGGTGGCTCACACCTATAATCCTAACGCTCTGGAAGGCCGAGGTAGGAGGATCGCTTGAGGTCAGGAGTTCCAGACCAGCCTGAGAAAGAGCAACACCCCGTCTCTACTAAAAATAGAAAAATTAGCTGGACATCGTGGCATGCACCTGTAGTCCCAGCTACTCAGGAGGCTGAGGCAGGAGGATTACCTGAGCCTAGGAGTTTGAGGTTGCAGCGAGCTGGGCTAATGCCACGGCACTCTAATCTAGGCGACAGAGTCTCGCTCTGTCTCAAAAATACAAAAAATCTCCAAACATGGTGTTTGGGAAAAACAAACAAACAAAAAACCAAGACGCTTCATTTACAGGACAGGAAAACCAAGACCAAGACAGAGCTATCGAGTCCATTCGGCATGTCGGTGGCAGGAGGACTGGGAGCCAGGCATCTCAGTGCACACAGCTGGCATTTGCTGAGTGCTTGCCA
Source organism: Indri indri (assembly GCA_004363605.1). Taxonomy (NCBI): domain Eukaryota; kingdom Metazoa; phylum Chordata; class Mammalia; order Primates; family Indriidae; genus Indri; species Indri indri. Next base: position 11,279 of record RJWJ010019736.1, on the reverse strand, counting down.
TGAGGCTGGCACAGTGGTAAGAGCTTTACCTTTAATCCCCACAGCTATGAGGTGGGTGCTGTTTTTAGAGTACCTAAAACCTCTCACTTAGAGAGGCGGGGCAGCTTGACTAGTGGGGACGAAGCCAGGTGTGCCTAATCTGAAGCCTGGGCACGTGCACTGTTTCACTCTGTCTCAGGAGGTCTGGGAAGGCTTCCTAGCAGAGGTGACACCTGAGCAGGGCCGTGAAGGAGGATTCGGAGTGAGCCAGGTGGGAAGCGGGGAAAGACCATGCCAGGTTGAAGAGATGCTGGGGCCAGGCAGGAGGGGCGCGGGGGGTGGGGGCGGGGGCGCAGGGCAAGGCAGCGAGGGCGCCTGGCGGCTGAGGGATAGTGAAGTAGCCCCAGTGCCTGGAGCGTGAGGAAGAGCCTTGGATTCTGGGCTGCAGAGAGGCCGCGGGGCGCCAGCAGAGGTTTTGGGCAGGAGGAACACATCTGATTCCTCCTTCTGAGCAGGGGCCGCTCTGCACATCAGGAACGAGGCTACAGCACCAGACTCTCCCGCAGGCTTCCCGAGCGGAAAAAGTGAGATCTGGAGTGCAAGCGCCCTTTGGAAGCAGTAAAGCTTCGTGCACAGGAAGGGGTGCCAGGCGCTGTGCTAGGGGATTTATTGGATGTTTAGAGAGCACAGTCCATGCCACGCACTATTGCAAACCTCTGTGTGTTGTGTCTCTGGCATCTCATTTTCTGGAATCTTCACAACCACTCCAGGTACCCGGGTTGGCTACTCACACTTCGCAGAGGCATAGAGAGATGAAGTTGCTTGCCTAAGATCATGCAGCTTTTAAGACATGGGGCCAGGACCCAGATAGGCCCAGGTCCAGAGCCCATCACACCCCCCATGTGGTCTCCTTGTCAGCCGGGTCTCCCTAGAGGGCACACCCGGAGCCCGGGCCAAAGGGCTGCAGCCCATAAACAGGAGGTGGCTGGCAGAAGAACGGGTCTTTGTTCTTTTCCTGTTTATTGGTTCTTCCTTTCAGAAGGGAGCAGGTGCCATAGCGACCTCCCAAACAGACTCCGTAAGGGGGGTGCAGAAAGCACAGGGCCCAGGGCGGCCAGGTAGCCCCTCTCCGGCTCACATCAGTGGAGCAGCCCGGGTGAGAACTCAGGCAGCAGCGTCAATATTTGCCGTCTCCCAGCCTCCCTGGCCCCGGCCCCAAGATCAGTGCTTTAAGAACAACAGGTTTTTTGCTGTGCAAACATGCAGGGATAAATTAATGGAATTTAAGATAGCTTAGGCTGGGCCCCAGGGTTTGGACTGGAAATCTGGTCTGGTTTAACCGTCTGCCGTCACTGTTTGCCGGGGATTCTCTTTTCATCCTTAGACTCACAGAACCACAGACGTTAGGGCTGGCAAGGACCTCAGAGCCCAGTCCTCTTTTGACAAAAGAGGACACTGCTTCCCAGAGAGGAAAAGGACCATCCCAAAGTTGCACTGCCTGGAGGTTAGCACTGGGATGCTGCGGGCCACCCAGCAGCTCCAGGTCAAAGAAGAAGCGACTTCTCTGAGTTCTTAAAAAAAATACATTCAATGAAATGTACATATCTTAAGTGTATAATTCCATAAGGTTTTAAAAAAACAGCTTTATTGAGGTATCATTGACATACAATAAGCCACATGTATTAAAGTGCACACTTTACTAAATTTTGACACATGGATGTACTCATAAACTATCACGATTAAGACAGCGAACGTACCCATCACCCTCCAAGCTTCCTCGTGCCCCTCGGTAATCCCCCACCCCTCCTTGAGCCTCACCCCCATACTCAGGCAACCACTGATTTATTTTCTGTCAGTATCGAATAGGGTGCACTTTTCTAGAATGTTATATAAATGTGGTCTACAGTGTATACCATTTTTTGTCAGCATCTTTCACTCAAAATAACTATTATGAGACTCATCCGTGTTATAGCATGTCCAATATTCATTCTTTTTGTTGTCGAGTTATATTTCATTGTATGGTTATACCACAATTCGTGCATTCCAGGCCGAAGAGATGTACTCTTCACTGATCCATTCACTTATCGATGGACTTTGGGTTATTCCCAGTTTTGGTTGTTTCAGGTGAAGCTGTTACGTACAAGTCTTTATATAGACACATGCTTTCATTTATCTACCTAGGAATAGAATGGCTGCATGTGATAGATGTATGTTTAACTTTTTATAACATCACCTGTTTACCAAAGTGGTCGCATCATTTTACATTCCTACCATTAGAGGATGAGTGTTTCAGTTGCTCTATATCCTTACCAACACTTGCTATGGTCAGCTTTTTTTTTTTTAAGAGATAAGGTCTCGCTTGTTGCCCAGAACTTCCAGCCTCAAGTGATCCTCCAGCCTTAGCCTCCCAAAGTGCTGGAATTACAGGCGTGAGACACTGCATCCAGCCTGAGAATTCTTTGTATATTGCAAATACATATCCTTTATCAGATATATGATTTGCAAATATTTCTCCCAGTCTGTGGCTTATCTTTTCATTCTTTTAACAGTGCCTTTCAAAGAACAGGAGTTAAAAAAAAAAAAAAAAAGAGCAGGAGTTTTTTATTTTGATGAAATCCAATTTATCAATTTTTTTCTTTTATGGATCATGGTTTTGGTATTGTATTTAAGAAATCATTGCCTAGCCCAACGTCATAAATTTTTTTTTTGTTTTTTTTTTTGAGACAGGGTCTCGCTCTTGCTCAGGCTGGTCTCGAACTCTTGAGCTCAAACGATCCACCCACCTCGGCCTCCCAGAGTGCTAGGATTACAGGCATGAGGCACCACGCCCAGCCACAAAGATTTTATTACATATGTTCTTCTAGAAGGTTTATAGTTTTAGGTTTTGTAATTAGGTCGATGATCCGTTTTGAGTTAATTTTTGTATATGGTCCAAGGACCAAATCGACTTATTTTTTTGCTCATGGAATCCAGTTGTCCAAGCCCCATCTGTTGAAAAGGCAATCCTTTCTCTAGTGAATGGCCTTCGCACCTTTGCCAAAAATCAGTAATCCATATATGTATTGGTCTATTTCTTCCATTGATCTATTTGTCTGCCTTTGTGCCAATACCACACTGTCTTGATTTCTGTAGCCTTAAAGTAAGTTTTGAAATCAGGTGGTGTTTGTCCTCCTACTTTGTTCTTTTTTGAAGTTGTTTTGAATGTTTTAGGTCCTTTGTGTTTCCATCTGAATTTTGGAATCAGCTTGCTGATTTCTATAGAAAAGTTCTGCTGGGATTTTGATTGGGATCGCATCGAAACTATAGATGAATCTGGGGAGAACTGACATCTTAATGTCGAGTCTTCTGATCACATTGTCTCTCCCTTTATTTTGTTTTCCTTTAATTTTTCGTAACAATGTCATATAGTTTTCAGTGTACTGGTTTGCACATTCTTTGTCAGATTTATCTCTAAGTATTTCATATTTTTTGATGTTAAGTGGTATTTTTTTATTTTAATTTCTAACTTTTCATTGCTGGTTTATAGAAATGCAATTAATTTTTGTATATTGATCAAGTATCCTACAACCTTGCTAAACGCACTTATTAATTCTAATTTTTTTGTAGATTCCATCAGATTTTTTACATGGATAATCATGTTGTCTGTGAATAAAGAATTTTATTTCTTTCCTTCCAATCTGAATACCTTTTGTTTCTTCCTCCTTTCTTATTACACTGGCCATGTACAATGCTCAGTAGAAGTGGTAAGAGCAGACATCCTCGCCTTGTTCCTGATCTTGAAGAGAAAGCATTCAGTCTTTCACTTCTAAGAATGGTATTAGTGCAGGGTTTTTGTAGATAAACTTCATCAGGAAGCAAGATGGATGGCCATTATTGAGGAAGTTTCCGTCTATTCCTAGATTGCTAAAAGTTTAAATCAGGATTGGATGTCGAATGTTGTAAAATTCTTTTTCTCTGTCTATTAAGATGATTTATGTTTTTGTTTGTTAATGTGGTGTATTACATGAATTGATTTTTGAATGTTAAAATAATCTTGCTTTCCTGGGATAAACCCCATTTGATCATAACATATTATTCTATTTATATATATTGATGTATTCAATTTGCTAAAACTTTGTTAAGAATTTTTGCAGCTATGTTCGTGAGGGATTTTTTTTCTTCTTGTAATGTCTTCATCAGGTTTGGGTATCATAGTAATGCTGACCTCATAGAATGGGTTGGGAAGTGTTCCCACTTCTCCAGTTTTCTGGAATAGTTTATGTAGAATTGGTATTTCTTCCTTGAATGTTTGATAAAATTCACTAGTGGAGTCATCTGCCTTGTAATTTTCTTTGTGGGAAGGTTTTTAACTCAAATTCAACTTCTTTAATACATATACAACTATTTAGACTATTTCTTCTTGAGTGAGCTTTCGTTACCAAAAGTTCAGCAATTGTCCCCGAGGGTACATCAGAAGAATGAGGAGAAGTGGTTTGAGGAGAAGGAAAGAGAAGTTTATTACAATAATTTGCTGGCAAACGAGGTTGGCAGACTCCCGTCTCAAAGTACCAACATCCTGTTTCTGAGCAGAAGTACAGAGCTTTTAAAGGTTCTGATTAATCCCATAGTCCCATCTTTGGCTAAGACATTCTTGTGACCTCCACCTAGACAATTCCCTTGAGCCATCTCCTGTGGCAAGAAGAACAAAGGGCATTCTCCTGCCCCTTCTGACCACTGGCCTGAGACAGGGATGTAGGTTTTAGTTCCCAAAAAGGGTGAGGGGGTTTTGAAGAGACAGAAAACATTTCTACCCTTTTTCAAGCCATTTTCTGTTACACTTTGATGGTGACTTTCAAGGAATTTATTCATTTCTTCAAAGTTGTTGAATTTATTGACATAAATTTTGTAATATCCCCTTATTATCCTTTTTTTTTTTTATTTTTTTGAGACAGAGTCTGGCTCTGTTGCCTGGCCTAGAGTGCCATGGCGTCAGCCTAGCTCACAGCAACCTCAAACTCCTGGACTCAAGCGATCCTTCTGCCTCAGCCTCCCAAGTAGCTGGGACTACAGGCATGAGTCACCATGCCCCGCTAATTTTTTCTGTATATATTTTTAGTTGTCCAGTTAATTTCTTTCTATTTTTAGTAGAGACAGGGTCTCGCTCTTGCTCAGGCTGGTCTTGAACTCCTGAGCTCAAATGATCCTCCCACCTCGGCCTCCCAGAGTGCTAGGATTACAGGCGTGAGCCACTGTGCCCGGCCTTATCCTTTTATATATATGTAGAATCTGTGGTAATGCTACCTCTCTCATTCCTGACATTAGTGAGATGCATCTCCATTCTTTTTTCCTGATCAGTTGGCTAGAGGTTTATCAATTTTACTGACATCTTTTTTCTTGTTGATCTTGCTAGAAATATCATGCCATTCTGTGCTGTGGCTCACACCTATAATCCTAGCACTTTGGGAGGCCGAGGCGGGAGGATCACTTGAGGCTGGGAGTTTGAGACGAATGTGTGTTTTGCTACTGTGGGATTCTATAAATCCTGTCAAGCTAGTTGACAGTGCTGTCCAAGTCTACCATATCCTTGCTGATTTTCCGTCTCCTTGTTCTATCAGTTATTGAGAGAGGGGTATTGAAATCTCCAACTAGAATTATGAATTTGTCTATTTTTCCTTGCAGGTTTATTGGTAAAACCTCATGCATTTTGGAGCTCTGTTATTAAGTACATAATCGTTTAGGATTATTATATTATCTTGATTAATTGACCTATTTATCATTATTAATTAAGTTTCCGTCTCCCTGGTATGGTAGTCCCTCCTTATCCATGGGGGTTATGTTCCAAGACCCCCAGTGGATGTCTGAAACCACAGATCGCACTGAATCCTGTATATGCTATATTTTTTCCTATACATACATACAAACTTATGATAAAATTTAATTTATAAATTAGGCGCAGTAAGAGATTAACAACTAAAAACAAAATAGAACAATTATAACAATGTACTGTAATAAACGTTATGTGAATGTGATCTCTCAAAACATACTATACTCATCCTTCTTCCTGTGATAATGTGAGAAGACAAAGTGCCTATGTGGTGGCCTCAAGTGAGGAGAATAATGTAGGCATTGTGGAGTAAATGGAAAATTCCAGAAATAAATAATTCATAGGTTTCAAATTGTGGCCGTTCTGAGTAGCGTGATGAAATCCTGTGCTGTCCCACTTCATCCTGCCTGGATCGCTGTTAGTCACTGAGTAGGTGTCTTGGTTGTCACACTGACAGTGATTGCAGTGACCCATATTTGACTTACTAATGGCCCCGAAGTGGAAGAGCAGTGATGTGATATTTTCAGACCACAGCTGACCACGGGTAACTGAAAGCTTGGAAAGTGAAACTGCGGTTAACGGGGGACCACTGCCATATACTTTGCTCTGAAATCCACTTGTCCGATATTAATTTAGCCACACCAGGCTTCTCTTGATAAGTGCCAGCACCACATATTCTTCCTTCCTTTTGCCTTTAGCCTTTGTGTCTTTACATTTAAACTGTGTTTCTTTTAGTCAGAATATCATTGGTCTTGCTTTTTCATTTAATCTCATAATCTCTGCTTTTTAATTGGGATATTTAGGTCACTTATGTTACATTTAATGTGATTATTGACATGGTTTCAATTATCTTGCTATTTGCTGCCATCTGTTCCTTGTTCCCTTTTTCCATTTTTTTTCTGATTTCTTTCGGATTAATCAAATACTTTTTATGATTTCATTTTATCTCCTTTGTTGTCCCCCTATAAACAAAAACTCTGTTTTATTTTTAGTGGTTGCTTTGGGGTTTGTAGTATAAATCTTTATCATAATCTGCCTTCATGTGCTATTATACCACTTCACAGATAGTGTACTTCCGTTTCTCCCTACCTGACCTTGCACACTTGTCATACATTTTATAAGACATTGCTGCCATTCGCGTTTATCTTTAAAGGGATTTAAATAGTAAGAAACACATACTCTGGTTTCTCTTCAGATCATATAACTCTTTCACCTTTTAAATAGTAAGAAGCAGGTATTATGTATTTAGCTGCAGTTGTTTCCGGTGCTCCTTATTCTTTTGCGCATAGATACACATTTCCATCTGGTATCATTTTCCCTCCGCCTGAAGGACTTCCTTGAACATTTCTTGTAGTGCAGTTCTGCTAGCAATAAATTTGTTCAGTACTTTAATGAGATTTCCCACTGTTTGCATCGTGTCTGATGAGAAATCTACTGTCATTTTTATCTTTGTTCCTCTGTATGTAAGGCGTTTTTCTCTGGCTGCTTCTAAGATTTTCTTTCAATTGCTTTTGAACAATTTGATTATGATGCATAACTTGGTGTGTGGGTTTTTTTTTTCATGTTTCTTGTGCTTAGGGTTCATTGGACTTCTTGGATTTGTTTTCATCAAATCTGCAAAAAAAAAAAATTTTTTTTTAAGACAATGTCTTGCTCTGTCACCCCAGCTAGAGTGCATTGGCGTCATCATTGCTCACTGCATCCTCAAATTCCTGGGCTCAGGCGATCCTCCTGCCTCAGCCTCCTGAGTAGCTGGGACTATAGGATGTGCCAGCCACACGTGGCTAATTTTTCTATTTTTTGTAGAGACGGGGTCTTGCTATGTTACACAGGCTGGTCTCAAACTCCTGGCCTCAAGCAATCCTCCTGCCTCAGCCTCTCCAGTAGCTGGGGATTACAGGCACGCCACTATGCCTGGCTAACAATTCACCTGTTTAAAATGTATTATACCATTCAGGCCGAGCGAGGTGGTTCATTCCTATAATCCCAGCACTTTGGGAGGTCAAGGTGGGAGGATTGCTTGAGGCCAGGAGTTTGAGACCAGCCTGGGCAACATAGCAAGATCCTATCTCTATAAAAAATTTAAAAATTAGCTGGTGTGGTGGCACACATCTGTAGTCAGAGCTACTTGGGTGGCTGAGGCAGGAGGATCCCTTAAGACCAGCAGTCCAAAGCTTCAGTGAGCTATGATCACACCACCGCACTCTAGCCTGGGCAGCAGAGTGACACTTTGTCTCTAAAATAAATAAATAATAAATAAACAAATATATAAAATGTACGATTCAATGTTTTTTTATTTAAAAATTTTTTTTCAATATGAAAGGCGGGGAATGAAAAAGGGGGTTCAATTTCCTTTTTTTTTTTTTTGAGACAGAGTCTCGCTCTGTTGCCCTGGCTAGAGTGAGTGCTGTGGCGTTAGCCTAGCTCACAGCAACCTCAAACTCCTGGGCTCAAGCGATCCTTCTGCCTCAGCCTCCTGAGTAGCTGGGACTACAGGCATGTGTCACCATGCCTGGCTAATTTTTTTCTATATATATTTTTAGTTGTCCAGCTAATTTCTTTCTATTTTTAGTAGAGACAGGGTCTCACTCTTGCTCAGGCTGGTCTCGAACTCCTGAGCTCAAACGATCCACCCACCTCAGCCTCCCAGAGTGTTAAGATTACAGGCGTGAGCCACCGCGCCCGGCCTGTTTCACTTTCTTGATGGTGTCCCTTGAGGCATAAAAGATTTCAGTTTTGATGAAATCTAATTTATCTTTTTTTTTTGTTTTTGGTCAATTGTGCTTTTGATGTTATATTGAAGAAGGCTTTGTCTAACCCAAAGTCGCGAAGATTTATGACTGTGTTTCTTCTAAGAGTTTTATAGTTTTAACTCTTGAGCTATGATCCATTATGAGTTAGATTTTGTATATGCTACGAGGAAAGGGTCTGACTTTATTCTTCTACATGTGGCTATCCAGTTGTCCAGCACCATTTGTTGAAAAGACTATTCTTTTCCCAATTACCTTGGCACCCCTGTCAAGATCAATTGATTATAAATTAAGGATTTATTTCTAGACAATACCAAGTAATTTTTTGCTGGATGCTAGACATTTTCATTTTTAATTTGTTAGGTGCTAGATATTTTGATTTCCTATAAATACTTTTGAGGTTTGTTCTGGGATTGCAGTCAAGTTACCTGGAACAGTTTGATCCTTTAAGGTCTTGCTTTTAAGATTTACTGGGTGGGAGCAGAGCCACGTTTAGTCTGGGCTAATTATTACCTAGGATTACTGAGGCAAGGCTCTTCTGAATGCCATACCCAATACGCCATGGATAATGGGGTTTTCTGGTCTGGTAGAAGCAGGGATTATCCCCAGCCCTTGTGGCCATCAATATTAGACCCCTCTAATTCTTTCGGGAGGTTCTTTTCCTCTCGTGCGTGTGCTGATCAGTACTCTGTTGAAGCACCCTCTTCCAAGGGGCACTCAGCGCATCTCTGGAGTTTTCTCTCTGTGCGGCTTTCTGTTCTCCAGCATTCTGTCCTGTGAACTCACCTGCCTCGCGTTCCCTGAACTGTGTCGTCATCTCGGGTCAGGGATTCCACTGGGCTCCGCCTGTGCTCTTTCCGGGCAGTAAGCTGGAGCAATCGCAGGGCTCACCCCGTTTGTTTCCTGGCTCTCAGGGGTCATTGTCCTCTGTTGCTGGATAGTGTTTTGAAACTGTTGCTTCATACATTCTGCCCAGTTTTTTTGCCAGGCAGGAGGGCCAATGTGTCTTTCATTACTCTCTCTTGGCTGCTTTCTGAATCCTTTGAGCAAATAGAGGTAAATGGATTTGTCTTAGTTCAGGCTGACTGTAACAGAATATCATAGACTCAGTGGCTTAAATGACAGAAATTTATTTCTTACAGTTCTGGAGGCTGCAATTCCGAGATCAGGCTGCCGGCATGGTCAGGTTCTTGGTGAGGGCTCCCTTCCTTTAGGTGAGCCTGTCCTTAGAGCAAAGAGGAAGTGGGGGAGGGGACCACCTGATCTCAGCCTAACTACTTCCCAAAGGCCCTACCCTCCAAATACCATTACATTGGGGGTTAGAGTTTCAACATATGAATTCTGTCTCAGGGGACACAAACGTTCGGTCCAAAGCAGCTTTCTTCAGAGTCATCCGGCCCCACTCAGTCCTGGGGATCCACACTGTGCAGATTTATTCTCCCTCGTCCACCGAGAATACAGGCCCAACCACCATTATTTCATTTTGTAGGCTGGGAGACTGAGGCAGGGACTCGGGCCTCCTATTCACCCCAGGTGGGAGTGATGGAAGTGAATGCGATTAAGGCCTGAACAATCCTCCATTTAGCCTGCTCGATGCTGTGGGAAAACACCTGGACCTGAGAGTCAGTCTGGGACTGACACCTGCCTCCAGCCTCTCCCGGCACGTCCCCCACACTGCTGAGCTTGTCCGCAAAGCACGTTGCGATTTATAGAGCACTTTATTTGGAGGAATGTTGTTATCCTCATTCCATCATCTTCATGCAGTTTCCCAAAGAGGAGTCCTAGGATCTGCCACACCTGATTCCTGGGGGCGGTGAAGTTGGTGGTGCCTGTTTAAAATGCAGATTCCCGGGCCCAACCAGCTCTCAGAGTCAAAATGGAGGGGTGGAGGTTATCTGCCCTTTTTTAGAACCACCGATCCAATGGTTCAATGGTTCAATCCACTAGTCAATGATTTCTTTCTTGAGAGCTACAATGCTTGCTAGATGTGCTATTGTTTTTTTCTAGAGAAGGGGTCTTGCTATGTTGCCCAGGCTGGTCTCAAACTATGGGCTCACATGATCCTCCCGCCTTGCCTCCCAAAGTGCTAGGATCACTGGCATAAACCACTGCACCTGGCTAGACTGGTGTTTTACCAAACAACTGGGCACCATATCCTATCCAACTTGACATGTAAGATTAACCATCACGATGAATAAACTTCTCTCTGAGCCTCAGCTTCCCCATCTGCAAAATAAAGATCTGTGATAATATTCTAGGATTCTACAAAAAAGTGATTATAATTAGGTAAGGTATGGATTATACTTTATAGTTATATGCACTTTCACTCACACTGTACCATTTAATTCCTATAACAATTCTATCAGGCATGTTTATTATTGTCTTCTTTTTTACAGATGAGGAAATCAAGGCCGGAGAGGGGAAGAGATTTGTTGGTAAGTGGCAGAACCTGGATGAGAGCCTGGATTTTATTTTATTTTTTTTTCTAATATCTTTTTTCTCTCTCTCCCTCTTGCAGCCCAAGAAAGGCGAGAAGAGCGACCATCAATGGCAAATGGCAGTTGCAGCGAAGCAACACCAAGAGCCGGCTTCACGCTCGGGAGAGGACGCTGAGCTCCCTCCTCGTGGTTTCTGATGCTCTACGTGTTCAGAGAAACTGCTCTGGTAACAAACTATAGAAATGATCCCTGAAAGTGTAGTCTGAAGCCTGCATTTTCTGATTCCCAGTCTAGAGCTGATCCTTTGGG
>RJWJ010019735.1:0-30028 GCA_004363605.1 Indri indri | reverse complement strand
GTATCTCCATATTGCTTTCCACAGAGGTTGCACTAGTTTGCAGTCCCACCATAATTGTTCAATTTATTTTAATTAACTCCTAGCAGATTATTTGGCAGGTTACAAGAATCTTTTGTGACAGTTATACACATCAGATTGGAACTATTTACAATACCTAGATTTCACACTGAGCCTGGGACCTGTTGGCTCCTTTTCTATTTCACTATTTTTTTGTTGTCTCTCCAAGAATTTTCTTATTTGAAGGCCGTACCACCTTTACTTTTCTTCCTGTTATGAAATAAACTCTAGGATACATTCCCATTATTCTCAATAGTTCTAAAACATAATGGATAATTTTCATTTCTTTAAATTTTTGTTGTCCTAAAGGACTACAGCTACCATTTTTAAATCACTAATACTGCATTTGTCTAAATGTCTTTGATCTTCTCAAATATAGTGGCATTTGTTTATATAACATAATTATAATTCAGAACACCTAAGGTTGCCAAATTTCCAACACATCTAATTTTAAAATTATCTTTTGCGACACTAAATGTCTTGCCTCTGTCTTTTCCTCTTCCTGTTCTTATTGAGAATTTCTTAATAAAAATTATGTTCAGTCTCACAGTTGTTTTCAACCCATCACCACTTCCCTAAGTATCTTGATTCCTGGAGTAGTCAAAAACTAGAGGAGTTTCTTCCTTGAAACATTATTTTGATGAGTCTATCATAGCACATTTTCAGTTTTGATATGATAAAGATGATACACACATGTATAACAGAGCAAACACACATCTTACCATCATCTGTATCCCCATGGAGCCCAATGCTGGTTAGAATATAGTGAAAATATTTAGACAAAACATGCAATGAAGAAAACATTTCTGCAGCATTCAAGAAATTCTTAGAGAGTGCCCAGTACCACCATCAAATACCGTCCAGCTTCTCTGGATTATTGAAATTCAGATGGACACAGAATTAGTGAAATTCTATACATTTTCTTGGCTTATGTTTTCATTAGAGCCCTGCAAGGAAACCCTTTACTGTTTAGAGTTGTTGGTGGGATTGGGATAGGTAGCACACGAAATCCCTCTAGTGTTTGCTTGATATATTCAATTTACCTGTCAGTTTCTGGGCGGTTTATTGTAGTGAATAAGGACACAGAGTCTTGTAGAATATCTAATAGTATTTCTTTCTGCCATTTTGTCAACAGACATCCTCTAATCTCTCGTTCAGTAACGATATAAAATTCCAGTTAAATATATTTCTTTTTAAACATGAATAAACTTGTACAAGACAAGAGAAATCTTCAGGGTGGTGTGGTAAGCAGAATGATGGTCCTCAAAGACACTGATGTGCTGATCCTTGAAACTTGTAAATGTATTAGTTTACAAGGCAAACAAGACTTTGCAAATGTGATTAAGGTTATAGACCTTGATAAGTGGAGGTTATGCGGAATTATCCAGGCAGCCCAATCTAAATCCTTAAAAGCAAAAAACCCTTCCTGGCTATGAGTAGAGGGAGATAAGATAACAAAAGAAGGGTCAGAGAGATGCAGTATTGCTGGCCTTAAAGATGGAAGAAAAGTGTCACAAGCCAAGGAATGCCAGTGGCCTTAAGAGGATGGATAAGGCAAAGAAATGGATCCCACTACAGAGCATCCAGAAAGAAAAGCATTCCTGTTAAAATTTAATGCAATGATGCCCAGGTTGGACTTCCGACCTCCAGAACTCCATAATAATTCATTACAGCAGTACAGCAAGCAAACTAACAGACCCAGTAATGAAGTGAATCCAGGAAAGAAATTAATGACTTCACAGCTGTCTTGAGGCACCTACCTATATATGGTGGATTAAAGTTTTGGTTTTAATGCCTATGTAAAGAGAGTGAGACAAACCTTCGAATTTTTGCAAGGTAGATAAACCAAAAAATAAATAAAAATTTTAAACTTCAGATAAAAAAAAGTATAAAATTTGTCTAGGTAAGCTTTGGCTCTAACTTGAATTAAAATGGCATCCTCCTTAGGGATTAGTGCCCATGGGCCAGCCATTAAGTGAATGGAAAAGCTGAATTTACACAACTTGTAAAAATAAAAATAAAACAAACAATCCAAAAATGAAACCGTAGTTCAATCTTAAAATGTTTTAGTTATTAGCATTATCAGATAGAGGACATACAGTTAGTAATATGTATGATTTAAATGATTAAAAATATAAAGAGGATTTTTTTAAAGCATAAATAGAAAAATACTATCAAAATAACCAGATATGATTAAAAATACAACATCTGAATAGGAAATATATCCAAAATTTGATCGAAATGAAGAGAACATTAAGTACTAAAATATAGAACTGAAATATTATACGAAATGCAACAGAGAGAACAAGAGGACATATGAGAGAGAACTCTAACAATTTCTAATTATAATTTCAGCACACAGGTAAAGAAATACAGGAGTAAGAGGCAATATTTGAGAAGATAATAGCTGAAGGTGTTTTCCAGGATGGATAAAAGACGTATTTATTCAAATTCAAGAAGCATAGAAAACTCTTATCAGAATGAATAAAATACCTTCACCTAGATTCATCATAATGAAAACACAAAATAACAAAGAAATAGAAGCAATATTAAAAATAATAGAGATAATAATAATAGGAGATATTAATAATCAATATAAATAATAACACTACATTTTTCATGTATCAAAGAAGAAATCATAATAAAAGTGAAATAATTATTGTCAAATGCCAAGGAAACTATGACATGTCAAAGTTTATAGACTGCATCAATGTACCTTGGTAAAAATACAGAGCATTAAACAGTTAGAACAGCTGTATGCTAAAAATGAATGACTGGAGAACCTAGCAAAATAGTTCGAAAGCAAATAAAAAAGCAAATGAATGTAAATGAAACAATAAATTAATACAGCAACATAATAAACGATAAAGGGATCATCCAGAAATAGGTTGTTTGAAATGATTGATAAACTTAACATACCTCTGGGAAGACTGACCAAAGACAATAAAGAGAAGACCCCCAAACGAATCGTACTTGAAAAAAAAGTGAGACATAACCAGACATACAGCAAAAATTTAAAAAATAACAAGACGATTCAATAGATTAATTTTCCTTCTCTGAAATTTTATGGGATAGATGAACATTGATAAAAGAGAATAAAAATTGTAATAGGAACAAAAACAACTATGTATTTAATTTTATTGACTACCTGAGATTTTATTCTTGATTTAGAATACCATACATTGCAAAATGGGATTGTAATGTAACTATTATATGAATGCCAGATTCTTAAACTATCTTTTCTACGCACACTTGCCACAGAGCACAGGTGTGTCTTATTTAGAGCAATACTCCCAACTTAACAGATTTAGCACTCATCGACTATTTCTGTAGAGAATCTGGTCTTATCCTTGTTGTGTTCTCCAATACTCCTCTGAGTTATTTCAAAGAGGCCAGAGTAGGAGGGGGCACATGATTCACTGAATCCTTTACCTTTTCTCTAATCCTCTTCCTGCCGTTACTCATTGTTGTGTTCTACTGGCCCTGCTATGATCTGAATGTTTATATCCCCCCAAAATTTACATGTTGAAACCTAATTACAAAGATGATAGTATTAGGAGGTGGAGCTTCAGGGAGGTGATTAGATCATGAGGGCAGAGCCTTCATGAATGTGATTAGTGCCCTTATAAAAGAGGCCCCAAAAACAGCCCTGTTCATTCTACGCTATGAGGACACAGCCAGAAGGCACAAGCTATGAACCAGAGAACCAGAGAGTACACTTCACCAGACACCAAATCTGCTGGTGCCTTGATCTTGGACTTCCCAGGCTTCAGAACTGTGAGAAATACATCTCTGTTGTTTACCATTGACCTAGCCTCTGGTATTTTGTTACAGCAGCCTGAATGGACTAAGAAAAGCCCCTTCCTAGTTCTGCACCTCATGATTTGCTGTCCACATTTCTGCCCTTGGCAAAGTCCTCTTTGGATTACTGAACCTTTTTGTTCATTTCTGTGTAGCAGCCCTTTCTTTCAGTGGCCTTTTCTACAGAGATATTGTTGGCCCCATATTATTTTCTTCTTTATTTCACACCCTGGCTCTTCTGTATGTTTCATAGACTTTTCAAGGATGGTCTAACTAGGAAATGACAAGAAACAGCTTTCAAATTACAAGCAAAATCAATGCTGTCTCCATCATTTAAGAGTGGCTGCTGAGTGTGGCCCCACCTGTTCACTTACAATTAAATTTCTCTCGGAAGTTCTATTTCTTATCTTCAAGCCTGGCCTACGTCTCAGATTCTCATAAGTCTAACAACTCTGTACACATCTTACAAACAACTGTGGACTGGATTAAATTAGGGGCTATTTCACTCAAGAAAATCAATGATTGTGGCCACTTTGGTGTCCCAGAACTGTTCTTTACAGTTCAGAATTTCTCTGAAATCTCTGTGACAATAGGCAGGTTATGTCTAAAACATATATCATTTTTGATCTATTTAAAACATCATATTAAATAGTGATTATTTTTCCTTACCAAAATATGTTGATTTAATATAGAAACTTGATTCTGCTTTTAATCCTGTGTTTTTGTCTCATATTCATTTTATTTTAGGCCTTCTATAGATAATTCAATTTTCACGTCTGTTCCATGCAGAGAGAGATAACACTGACAATGTGTTTTTATTCTATTTTATTTTGTCTTATTTTAATTTGAGGATTTGTCAAAATGTCATCTGCCTGAATAATATTGATTTCTCAGGAGTGCTATAGAGGTGGCAATATCATTTTGAGTATTAATAACTCTCTTAGCATAATTTTTTAAGTCAATAAAAAAGCCACATTATATTTGCTAGGGCTTTAACTGTTTATAAAGCAGTTTTGAAGACCCTATGTGTTACAATCTCTACAAGAATCCCCGGAAGTAGACAGAATAAATCGTTTTACACAAGGTCATTTAGGTGGATGTTAGCAGTCAAGAACAGAATCCAGAGCATTTGTAACATATAAAACCTTTGAGTCATTCTTTACTTTCTTTCTACTTACATTTAGCCTGTCATCAAACTTGTTGCCATTTCTTTAAAAATAACTTAATCTATTCTCCTTCCTCATTTATATTACCACCCCTGTATTTGTCAACTCATAGCTAGCGTAGAGTAGTAATCAGATAACCATTTTCTCCCTTCCTGCGCTACCACCAATTTCAAGTGCATACCATGGCCAAATTAATCTGTCTATAATACTACAATTGTCTTATGACTTCCTTATTCAAAGGATTGGAATGACTTCCTTATTTCAAGGGTTCATTATTATCTCAAGGATACATCCCATACATCTTAGCCTGCCCTCTACTTTCTCCTTAGAAATCTTGGTAGCATTGACTGTTTCATCCTGAAGAATCAGTGAGGTGTATGGTAAAAGACTGCTAACTCAGAATCACAGAGACCTCAGCATAGTCCCTCCTGCCTCTTCCTGCTGTGTGACCCTGACATGTCCATATCCTCTGTTAACTCAATTGTAAAATGCAGACAGCTGTACTTAAACCACAGTATCATTAAAAATTTTGAGGTAATGTATAAAAATACACTGCAGATAACAAGTGATTGGGATTATTACTTATTATCAAAGCTTATTTTCTACTATTAACACCAATTTGTTTCATCTTAATACAATTTAATAATCATATGAATGTACTTTTTCTTGCCACGTATAATGTATCACCCTCATTTGCCTACTTGTGTTATGTTGAATCAAAAATCTCATAATAGGTGGAGAAAAAAAGTTTGAAATTAAAAAAATATATATTTGTTGAAATAGCTTTAAGAACTCAATAATTTAGCAAGTTGTATCATAAAAGGTAAATGAAAAATATTAATAACTAAAAGTATCTTTTGGACATTTAAATTTCACTAACAATAAAGGTGAATGAGTAGAATTTCTACTTTGATAGAGGTTATTTATAATAATTCCAACAAATATGCTCAAAATGTATCCATCAAAGGACAGGGAGAGTAAATGAAGAGAAAACTATCTCTGAATATTGTCAAATATGATGAGTTTTGGTTATAAAATCAATCAACCAGGGGAAGATATTAATCTTTGCTATAATAAATTTAAAAATTATCAGTGAAACACAAAATGATTCTCAGTATATTCAAATATTAGTTTGCTACATCAATCTGCCTACCATTTTTTTAGTTCTTCAGAGAGGTAATGACATAGTTCTTCTAGCCTCCATCAAACTTTTATAAGATCAATGATCTTAGATAATGTACGTCTTCATTGGTTTACCAGTTGCTTATTTTTATATTCTATCAGTAAGCATATTTTGCATTTACTAGCAATAATTCTAAATATTTCAGTAACTCACAGTCCATTAAATACAATTAGTATACAATGTCTGCAGATGACAAAATGAGAAATTAAGTTATTAGCAAATCAATCAAAGAATATTGCAAGGATAACATAAGTGGCTAATAATAGTTCCATGATGGTGAATGGAGGAGGGTTTGTGAAAGAAAGTGTGTCTGATTGCTTTAACAACTGAAGATGGGGAATGCTGGAATACAGGTCTGTTCTCTGATGGTAACTCACACACTAGATGGCATTCTACAGCAGTGGGATAGCATAGTAGTATGCTCACAACAAGAAGAAAAGAGTAGATTTTCATTATTTTAGAAAATGTTTGCATGAGATAATGTGAACGTGACTCTCTTAACTCTATTAGTCCCAATATCGAACTACAATATTAGCAATTTCACCACTATTCTTATAAAGCTTGAGCACTATTAGAAATCTCTAACTTTCTCGTCTGTGAAATGGAGATAGATTTCACAAGATCATCCTCAGTAATATATAATATAAAACATGTAAAATAATCAATTCAATATGAAACTGCTCAGTCTGTGGCCCAAGTCTGCTGCACCCACAGCCTTCCACATCTCAGTAATGACCGCTTTATTTTTCCAGTTGCCCAGGCCAAAAAACTAGGATTCATTCTTGACTCCTCTCTTTCCCTCACAAGCCTACATCCAATCCAGTTAGGAAATCCTCCTGGCTTCATTTTCAAAATACACCCAGAATCTTTTAGGTTTTCACCACTGCCGCCTCCACCACCATGACCCAGCCTCCTCATTTGTCCCTTGGTTTGTTACAGTGAACTGCATAGATCTTTATGTGTCTACATTTGCCCTGACTCCAGCTCTCTCTACACAGCATCCAGATGATGTGCTAAAATACATACCATCATGTCACTCTCTGTACTAAGCCCTGTCATAGGGAGCCATTTCAAACAGAACAGAGGAAAAATTCCTTACGGTGGCTGTGGTCACATCGCACACTACCCCAGCCTTGCTCACTCCTGTTCCAGTGATCCTGGCCTCCTCAGTCCCCAGCACAGTTTAACATGCTGCCCACAAAGGAGGGTCTTGGCTATAGCAGTTTCCTCCACCAGGAGCGCTCTTTCCCCAGGTATCCATGTGCTGAGTTCCTTCACATCCTTCAAATCTTTGCTCGAATCTCCACTTTCAACCTTGTTACTCTGCTCTTGCATCCCCAGTCCCGCCCACCTTCAGCCCCTGTGCTCTCTGTTCCTTAAGCCTCCTGTAATGTTTCTTTTATGTTCATTTCTTTTATCCCACTGTCTCCCTACTAGAGTGTAAGTTTCACAAGGGCAGGCAGGGGTCTTTTTTATATTTTGTCCATTGATATATTTCAAGGCCCTAAAACGGTGCCTGGAATATTATAAGACCTCACTATATATTTGAGGAATATAATATGAAGGAATGCTCTATAAACTCATTAACTCTATAATAACAGGGTTTGATAATGGTATTAGTGCAAGAATCTCTACTTAGGCAACAATTAATAATTCTCCCTTCTCTTCTCTACCCAGCAATTGAGTGCTCCATCAATTTCATGAACAATGAGCTCTATCCATTCACAAAAATGTACACAATAAAGAATTAGAGATCTTACTTTTTATAAAAAGCCTAATAATAATCATTGTTGTTTAAAGTTCTAAATCATATTACTAAACAATTAAAACATGTAAATGAAACACACTATACTATATTCTATACTATATTTTTTAAAGTGGTTTTCACCCATACATTTCTTAGTAGTGAGTTGGTAATAGTTCACTGAAATGAAGAATTAGAGCCTTTTCCTAGTTTGAAGTAGATTCAGATAGACTTATGCTATGAATCTAGAATACTATGTACTTTTAAGGTATTTATAGATTCTTTCTCTAATAATATTGTTATTATTCCTAGGATTTACTATTTGTTCTGAACATATTTATCGTGTCTTCTTTCCCCTTTCTTTATTTTTTCTTCCATTCTGTTTTTTTTCTTCTGTACTCTTCACATGTAATGTGATTCTCTTTTCTGCACAGATATTCCTTCCTTCCTCTTCTTAAATTCTTCCACTGCCAATGACACAAATGCAAACTATATTGTACAGTCTTCTCAGAGTTTATTTGTCTTCACTTCTAAGACTAAATTGTCTCTCTGAGAAAGACATACTTTTTTCCATTAGTTCCATCAGGATATGTCTTTGGAGCAATGAAAGAGTTGCTTTTCTACAATTCAGATCTCTTTTTCATGGGCTTTAAAGCATCCCAGCAAATTACTTGCAACATCTCATTGCTTATAACCCTTTCAGGGGCAATACAGATATATTATGTATTAAGATCTTCTTTAAAATAGACCATATTTAATGCATTTCCTTTTTACGAACTTTCTATTATACCAATTAAGTTTTGAATTGAAATTGTAGTCTTTGCCCTCTCCCTTCATACCCTTTAATAATCCAGAAGTTCATATAAATCTCATAGTCTTTTTTTTATTTCAGAATATTACAGGGGTACAAACATTTAAGTTACATATATTGCCTTTGCACCGCCTGAGTCAGAGCTACAAGCATGCCTGTTGCCCAGACAACATGCATTGCACCCATTAGGTATAAATTTATCCATCCCCTCCTACCCTCTCCCACCCGCCCGACACCCAGTGAATGTTACTGCCATACATGCCCATAAGTGTTGATCAATTAGTATCAATTTGATAATGAGTATACGTGGTGTTTGTCTTTCCACTCTTGTGATACTTCACTTAAAAGAATGGGTTCCAGCTCCCTCCAGAGTAACACAAGTGGTGTTAGTTCATCATTGTTTTGGTGGCTGAGTAGTTCTCCATGGTATACATATACCACATTTTATTAATCCATTCCTGTATTGATGGGCACGTAGGTTGTTCCCACATCTTTGCAATTGTGAATTGTGCTGCTATAAACATTCAAGTGTAGATGTCTTTATTAAGACAATGACTTTTTTGCTTTGGGGTAGATACCCAGCAGTGAGATTGCTGGATTAAATGGTAGTTCTACTTTTAGTTTTTTAAGGTATCTCTATATTACTTTCTACAGAGGTTGTACTAGTTTGCAGTCCCACCAGCAGTGTATGAGTGTTCCTATCTCTCCACATCCAGGCTAATGCATGAAACCATAAGAATTCAGAAAAAAATGTTGGAAAACTCTTATAGACATCATCCTAGGCAAAGAATTTATGAAGAAGACCCCCAAAAGCAATCACAGCAACAACAGAAATAAATAAACGGGACCTGATCAAATTAAAAAGCTTCTGCACAGCCAAGGAAACTATCATGAGAGTAAAGAGACAACCTACAGAATGGGAGAAAATAGTCACATGCTATACATCCAATAAAGGGCTAATAACTAGAATCTATATAGAACTCAGGAAAATCAGCAAGAAAAAAATCAAACAACCCCATTAAAAAGTGGGCAAAGGACGTGAACAGAAACTTTTTAAAAGGAGATAGACTAATAGCCAAGAAACATATGAAAAAAAAAATGCTCTAATCATCAGGGAAATGGAAATCAAAACCACAAAGAGATATCACTTAACTCCAGTGAGAATAGCTTTTATCAAAAAGTCCCAAATCTCATAGTCTTTAAAGAAAAATATTTATATACTATTCTTGCAGCAAGTTGAATTATCAGTAAATGTTTTCTCTTTGAATGTCATTTATGGGTGTGGATTTATGTATGTATGTGTACATATTATGTAGGGATGCATTCTATTATTTGTATCATTTTATGCTGCCAAATTACTCCATATCCTCTAGATCATATGAAATTATTCCTCATCTTATGGCCTTACTGGAAACAATAATAGCAATCCCAATTTCCTTTCACTCAGTCAAGAAATTTACTTATATTGTGTCTATGCATTGCTTAACAATGGAGCTATGCTCTTAGAAATGTATCATTAGGTGATTTTCTCATTCTGTGAGCATCAAAGAATGTACTTACACAAATCTGGGTGGTATAGCCTACTACTCACCTAGGCCATATGGTATAATCTATTGCTCCTAGGCCACAAACATGTTACCTTACTGAATACTGTAGGCAATTGTAACACAATGATAACTATTTGCATATTGAAACATATATAAATATAGAAAAAAACAGTAAAAATACACTATAAAAGATTTGAAAAATTATATCTCTGTATAGAGCATTTACCATAAATGGAGCTTGCAGGACTGGAAGTTGCTACGGCTGAGTCAGTGAATCAGTGGTGAGTAACTGTGAAGGCCTAGGACATTACTGTATATTTCTGTAGACTTTATAAATGCTGTATACTTAGGCCACCCTAAATTTATTAAAAATATTTTTTTCAATAATCAACCTTGATTTACTAGAACTATTTTATTTATAAACTTTCTATTTTTGAAAACATTTTTACTCTCTTGTGATAACACAGCTTAAAACACAAACACATTGTGCAACCGTACAAAAATATCTTCTTTATATACATATTCTATACCTTTTTTCTAATTTTAAATTTCTTTATTCTTTTAATTTTTTTAATTAAAAACTAAGACACAAGCACACACATTAACCTATGCCTACACAGGGTCAGGAACAACGACTTTTTCTGGAATACCTCCTGAAGGACCTACCTAAGACCGTTTTAAAGTTAACTGTTTTTAACAAATAGAAGGAATACACTCTATAATAACAATAAAAAGTATAGTAAATACATAAACAAGAAGCAGTTGTTTATTATTATTATGTACTGTACATAATTGTGTTTGCTGTACTCTTATACGACTGACAGTACAATAAGCTTGTTGACACCAGCATCACTAGAAACAGGTAAGTAGTGTGTTACGCTACTACATTAAAGAGGCTACAACGTCATTAGGTGATAGAAATTTTTCAGCTGCATTATAATTTTATGGGACCACTATTGTATATGTAGTCCATTGTCATTGACCAAAATCTTGTTATATGATGTGTGGTTGTACATGAAATAACAGATTACAAAAGAAAGATACGGGTAACGATAGCAGTTCAACTTTTGGAGGCCTTGTCAAACTGGCTGGATCTTGATGGTATTTCCTTACTTTCTACAAAGTTATCCAAAGCTAGGCATATCTGACCTCTAGGGTGATACCAAAAACAGATAAATAAATAAATAAACAAGCCTCGATCATGTTCTGGTAGCTTTCTGTGCAACTTAATTGACTTTATAAGCTTAGATCAAAGTACTATCCAAATATCTCAGTGAGTAATATAGCCTTCTACTTTTTTTCTCTTTTTGCTGAGACATTTCCCAGTATTTTTTCAAATTGAGACTTTAGCAATTACAAAACTCCAATTACAAAGCTGAATTTAAGAGTACAGAGCAAATAACTTTTTAAGTGATCAAAATGATAGAGATTATTTGTGTATGTTTACATGCAGAGGTTTATGTATTTGCACAAATTAATAAATATTACTACATATTTTATCGCAGCTAAACAACCAATTGTAAGATGCACCAATATTATACTTTCCACTGAGAGAGAGAAAAAAAGCTGTTATAACTGTCAGATGCCACTGAATGAAAATAATATGCTGCAATTACTATTATAAACTTCTTTCAGAAATGTTAAAATATGAATAAAAGATTAGACAAATCAAAGGAAAGAATATTTCTCCTTCTTATGAATAGAAATTACATATTTAGGTAATACACAGACAAATATGATTCATCAGAATGATACTCAGATGGATAACATAGTATGTCTCAGATTTTTTGAAATTTCTAGCATACTAACTTTACCAACTTTAAGCTACACACACTCTTTTATGGAATGACATTTTCTATTCAAAAGGATATCCTAGGGCAGCCATTTCATTATGTGTGAATTATTTGCAGATGCAACTGATATTTTACATGTAGGGTAGAAGATAAAGGATATTAGATTACATAATCACTGACCATAGGATAGATTATTGTTCTGGAATGTGTGATCCATTCCTCCTCTCCCTCAGCACTCTCCTTGTTCTGCAGGGGCAGGAAGTCTAGAACATTTTTATAGAATTCATTCGATACGGATTTCAGTATAAGTTTTTCATAAAAGAAAGACTTTGCACAAGTTTTATAAAACAGAAGAGAATAAGATGACGCTATTGGCCCAGAAGCTCATAGGTGACATGCTGGAAAGCACTCACTTATTTGTGGCAGCCAGTTAAAATCAGCAGCAAAGTTTCCTGCGATTCCCACTTTCTGATTTACTGCACGCTAGCCACAGCCTCTCTGACCTTCACCCCTACAAGCTTTTAATTTCCCTTATTAAACATCCTTTTCCTTGAAATATTTAGAGTGATTTCTATTGTTCCGAAGGTAATACAACTAATAAAATTATGTAAATAATTTTCTGAAAATAATTCTGAAATACTTTTGTTAAGTCATTTGATTTTTCTGTTCCTAATAAAAATTATATTTAAAAAACCTTTCCCTACTTAATTCAGTGAGGTCGAGTTGAATCTTTCATACTGAAAGATTCATTGTCTTTTTCACACCACTTCATGGTCTCTCTTATTTCCTGATATAAACAATGTAAAGTTGTCATATATAGAAAAAAATGAATTAATAAAAAATAATTATTTATCTTATTGCATTTAATATGTTATTTGAACTTTCTTAACTTTTATATTTTATTTTCCAGAAAGAAAAATTAAACAAATAAAAAAATCTTGACAAAAATCACACAAAACAAAAACAATAGGTATTTCCCTCTCATCCTATTTCATCATTTGCCCTGAGGAATGGGATCTCCATCTTATAAAATGAGTGATAGCTTAGAAAATGGCAAGGAATTTTATTGCAAAAACTACTTATTTATACATGATTTACATTTAAACCTGTTTCAATTCAATTTACTTCCATTTCAAAGAGTCAAGGTGAAGAATCTCTCACTTAAATTAGGACGATCAGTCCACCATAGTACAAGGTCATTAAATATGAAATGTCTGATTTCGAATCAAAAGTTTAGTTTATTATATCTCAAACAAGAAGCAGTACAATTAATCAAAGCATGAGCCTAAACTATCAACACAGTTTTGCCATCCTAACAGTAGCTTGTTTATACCAGCAGCTAAGAAGCCTGGAGATCAAGTGGCAACGAGATCGCAACAGACGTTTTTCACAGCTTGTTGACAATTGAATATTTTTCCTTGCAAGAAGTGGTTCAAAGCCTGGAAGAAGTGGTAGTCAGTTGGTGCAAGGTCTGGTGAATACAGTGGATGACAGAGAGTTTCCAAGTCCAGGCTCTGTAGTTTGATCAGCATTGTTTATGTAACATGTGGTTGAGCATTGTCTTGCAAGAGGATTGGCCTGGCTCTATTGACCAATCTCGGCTGCTTAATCACAAGCATCTTCATCATTTCATCCTATTGGTTGCAGCAGACAGCTGCTGTAATTAATCGACCAGGTTTCATGACGCTGCAGTGGATAATACCAGCACTGGACCACCAAACAGATACCATTAGCTTTTTTTGATGAATATCCATTTTTGGACTGTCTTTATCCAACCATTGTTCCAAATGCTTGTGGTTGACAAAAAGAATCCATTTTCATCACACATAACAATACAGTATAGAAATGGCTCACCTTTATGTTGTGACAGCAAAGAAAGTCAAGCTTTGAGATGATTTCTCTTCTGAGGCTTGTTTAGTTCATGTGGAACCCATCTATCCAGCTTCTTTACCTTGCAGATTTGTTTCAAATGGTCCAGTACTGTTGGAATAGTAATGTCAAACCTTGCTGCTAATTCACATGTAGGTTGAGATGGATTCACTTCCACTACAGCTTTTAGCTCATCATTTTCCACCTTGGTCTCAGGTTGCTAATGTAACTTTTTTCAAGATTAAAATCACCAGAACAGAACTTCTCAAACCATCAACATACTGTGCATTCGTTAGTCATATCCTTCCCAAACACTTTGTTGATATTTTGAGCTGTCTGCACAGCATTGGTTTCATGACAGAACTCATATTTGAAAATAACATGAATTTTTGACTTATCCATGGTTTCACAACAATTCCTCTAAAAAAAATTTGAAAGATAATCACAAGCCAAAACGTGCCTTTGAAAGACTGAGGATGTACCTTCACAATAACAATAAAACAAGAAGTGTCAAAGTGAAATGTCAGATATATCAACTGTCAAACTTAGTACTTAGGGAAATCAGAAACTTCGTACTTAATAACCTAAAGTAGGTAGTCTGCAACATTATCATCTTGTTTTTTTATATACCTGAGAAATTATATCTTAGTTTCAAGAAAGAATTTCAAAGTATTTCAATTGTCACCTCTTTATCCCTTCACAACCGTTGACAAAAGAAGTTCCATTTGCCCCACAAATGAGAAAGATATTTAAAGTAAAAACATTAATCACAATAAACTACTTGAAGGGGAAGTTTTGTCTTGTCTGTGTCAAATCAACTCATCCACCATAGAAGGACCATTTTTTAGTGTTAAATTATTTTACTTATAATCATTAGCATTTTTGCATCTTGTAGTCATGGTTGCATTACTAACATGCTTAATTTAAATCAAATAACTTCCTAGATTGCATATCTCATAATCTTATTGAGACACTTTGATTATCAGTATAGATGATGCCATTAAATTTTTGATACAAATATATATCTCAATTTACTTGTGATATTTTCAAGTATTATATCAAAGGTAAGATTAATATTTAAGATATAATTATGATTTACTACCACATACATATCTGTCTAGTTCTCCCTGTTATTGTTAATTTGAAAATTGCAAGTTAAAAAAAAATCAGAAAAACTAATAATGCTATTGAAATAGAGCCAAAGAGAAGCAATTTTTATCCTACATCACTGAATATTTTGGCAGGGATTTCAAAAACATCTTTTTTGTTGTAGAATCACAGTTTACTTTTATGTTATTGGCTCTCAGTTACTGTTACTAAATATGGGAATCAAAGATATAAATGTACAATTATGTGACCTTCTAAGAAATATTCACCTTCTTAATCTCATTTGTGTAGACTAATATAGTCAGATTATTTGAAACAGCCAGAATACAACAGCCCCCCTTATCCATGGCGGATACATTCCAAGAGCCCCAGTGGATGCCTGAAACCACAAGTAGTACCAAACCCTATGCATGTTATGTTTTTTCCTATATATATATATACATATATATATATGTATATATATACACACACATATATATACATACATATACACATATATATGTGTGTGTATATATATACACCTATTATAAAGTTTAATTTATAAATTAGGCACAGTAAGAGATTAACAACAATAACTAATAATAAAATACAACATTTATGACAATATGCCAGCATCACTACTTTTGAGATTTGGGACCATTATTAAGTCAAATACTGGTTACTTGAACACAATCTGATTATCAATCTAATAACTAAGAGGGCTATTTAGTGATTTACATGTGAGTAGCAGACATCTTGAATCCACTGGACAAAGGGATGATTCACATCTGGACAGTACAGAGCAGGCAGCACAAGATTTCATCACACTACTAAGAACAGTGTGCAATTTAAAACTTATGAATTGTTTATTTCTGGAAATTTCCATTTAACATTTTCAGACTTCAGTGGAACTCAAGTAACTGAAATCATGGATAAAGGAAGACTACTGTACCAATTTGAGTCTCTCCCATATCAACTATTTCAAAGATAAGGCAAGACTCAATTTGGGTTGTGTTTTTATAAACCACTTATTTCCAAATATGCCCTCCTGCTCATAGTTAAGCATGTTATTTTGCTGTTTTCTGGGAAAAATACACATATTTATGGGATTAAGACAACATCACAGGATTTTACATAAAGATGAACAGTATAAAGTATAAAGATATACTTCTCCCCTTGTATAGATTATCCATATATTTTGTGGAATTGCAAATATCTATTCTCATGTTTCAGTGTAGAAATTGGGGCTGATATGTGAATTAAATTACAAATACAGGAAAATACAAGTATGTTTCACATGGATTATTATTTAAATTTACTTCATTCCCATATCAACTGTCTGAGAAATAGATTATAGTCACTTTTGAAAAAACAGGTGACCAGTGGCTGTAGTAAAACCCAAGCACTTTGTCAATTATAACTCTTGACAGTAACGAATTAGTATGCCTTTATCAAAAGACTACAATGTACCCTGCCTAGACACCAAAGCTAATTAGTTAGAATAGTCTATTTTCCCATGGAAACTGTATGAGTCTAGGAGTTACTTATGTTCTTTTAAACAAAAAAAATCTGAGGGAAGGGATGGTGCATATAGGGAGGAAAATCTTACTATGCTTTCACAAAACAATTTTCTCATTCACGCATGACAAATCACTAGGAGAATATCCCTTAACTCTTACTGAGTTGGAATGTTAGATCAGACAGCACCACTTGCCCATTTTTTGAAAGCAAAACAAAGTTTTTACAACAATAATGGTAATGATAATTACTAGCATATATTGAGTACCTCCTGGAAAGCTAATCCTACCAAACTATTTGCATGTGTCATTTTTTTTTCACTGTCTCAAAAATCCTGCTGGCTAAATGCTATTATTTCTATTTTACAGATAAACTAATAGATTATTAAAGAAAACAAGCAGAAGTACGATTCATATGAGGTCCAACTTCAGAAGTTAAACTCTAAAACTCTGCAATACATCAGTGTCTTGACAGCTTACTCATTATGGAAAAAATGCATCTTTCTTAAATAATGATTTGTTTCCTTGTCATCCTGGAAAAGTATAGGCCAGATACTACCAAGAAAAAAAAAAATCTTTGGTCAGTTTCAAGACCATCCTAGCAAATCTATACTAAGGGAATAATTTTTAAGTCAGGCTTTGTGAAGAGGAGGATTTCTAAATTCCAAAGGTCCCACTTGACCAAGAGAGTTTTAATTTCCCCCTCATCTTGAATAAACTTTAGACAAGTTTCTTTTTGACTATAGGCCCTGGATGTCCCTTTTCTTAGAGAATTTACTTTAGAAAACTTACAACTGCAAATCATTTTTCTGCCCTTTAGAGATGTAAATCTTCTATAACACAGGAATGTCTTTCTCAAAGACATGGGAGCCATCCCTTGGAAATAGAATCGTCAAAAAAGACAGATTCTCTGTTTCCCAGTCTCTGTGGAAGGGAAGAAATCTAACTTTGATAAGTGACAATTACTAAGCACAGACAGCCTAATCCTATTGACCAACTTCTCTTCTAACATCCTTTATTAATTTTCCATTAGCTCACCTTAACATTTAAAAATCTTCCCACCTTTTGTTTCTGTGAATTTGAGTTTGGTCTTGCTCCCCTATTGCAATAGCCTTGAATAAGGTCTTCCTGTTTTTGACAAGTGTCCAGTGCATTTTTTTTTTCTTTACATACCAAAGGCCAGGTCATGAAGGCTATGGCTTAATTGCTATTTTCTCTTCCATGTAGGAAACATTTTCTTTCCACTCTTTAACAGCAAATTGTATACATTTCACCTCCAGGAAGAAGTCGTAATAGAGAACAGTCCACTCCAGAAATTACTCTGCTTCAGCCGAACAGAAGTTTGAAAAGGAGGAAGTGGGAGGCAGATGGAGGTTTTCCAAGGCTTACTCCTCCAAGCCCAGATTTCGGTGGGGTGATGAGAGAATCTTTGTAGAAAAATCTGAGTGCTAAGAGGCTGTCGAATCATGTATTGGTCAGGGTTCTCCAGAGAAGCAGAACTAATAGGATATAGATATAAATATATGGAGAGAGAGATGAGAGAAAGAGAGAGATTTATTATGGGAAAGTATCTATATCTCTATGTATTCATAGATATAGATTACATTTACATATAATATCTCTTATAGATATATAAAATAGGAATTTGGCTCACATAATTACAGAGGCCAAGAAGTCTCATCTTGCCTTCTACAAGATGGAGAACCAGGAAAACCAGTGTTATAATTAAGTCCAAATCTGAAAGCCTAGAACCAGGGGAGCCAATGGTAAAAATCGCAGAGTCTTAAGACCCAAGAACCAAGCGCTCCAACGTCCAGGCAAAAGATGAATGCCTGTGATCAAGAAGAGAAAGAGCAAAAATCCACCCTTCCTCTGCCTTTTTGTATCCTCAATGAATTGGATGCCCGTCTGCATTGGTGATGGTGGAACTTCTTTAGTCAGTCTACTGATTCAAGTGCTAATCTCTTCAGGAAATACCCCATAGACACATCCAGAAATGATGTCTTATCGACTATCTAGTCATCCCTTAGCCCAGTCAAAATTACACATAAAATTAACCATCACAAACCATTTCCAGCTTCAGTTTCTACCTCACAAAAAAGCCATATACTACAATGGAAAGCCACATCAGAAGACTGGTGTCATGGTGTGGTTTGGCTAAAGGAATTCAACTCTTCAGAATCATCCTCGGCTCTGAGGAGGCATGAAAGATGTGCAGAATTCAGTAAGTGTCTTGTAGAGAGAAACAAAACAAAGCTGGTAATTCCAACTGGTGGATTTTAAAGGAGGTCACTATGGTGGAGTATAGAGCTCAAGTGGTTCAAAATTTTAGCCAGAAGGGAATTAACGCCATCATGAATCAATTGAAGCCAGGCCAGTTGGAAGGCTTACTAGACTCTGAAAAAGCTCTAATAAGAAAGCAGTGCTCAAATGCACCAACTATAGACATCTTAGCCAATGCTAGCAGGGCATGCTGTAACCAAGAAGACAGATGACCTGCGCAGATGCCTGAGAAGACACAGAGAGCTGCAATACTGTGAGTCTGCAGACACAAGCCCAGTGAAGGGAGGAGAAAGGAATCTGTGAGAATGCAGTTTTACCTAAAACAATCTGTTTTACATTGAATTGGGACTGTATAGACTGAGACACCATTAGTAGGCAGTTTAACATTTTCAGAATAGAAGATTTAAGTTGGTTCTTAGATCAATTATAGAAAATAAAATGAAATCAAGCTCCTGTTTGCATACAGTGAGTAAATTTACAATCCACTCTCTATTCCTTGAACTCTGCCCCATACTCACTATATTAAAATGGGTAATCTCCCCAAGTTCCTCAGTAGGCACTCCGTTTTCTTATAGTGATATTATTAAGCACTTAAAGTGCCTGGGAGCACTTATAATACCTTGATCACAGTACATGCTCCATAAATAATCTTCACCATTTTGTTATGTACTAGGCATGGTACTAGGAATTGTGAGTAGAAATAACAATATGAAAACCTTTGTTCTCATATAGTTTATATCAGGAGGGAGCAAACTGTAGGCTACAAGTCAAACGCAGCCCACCACCTATTTTCATAAATGAAGTTTTATTGGAATACAGCCACACCCGTTTATTTACCTATTGCCTGTGGCTACAAGAACTGCATTTGTAGAGATGTTACTGACACCGGCAACTTGGCACAGTCGAAGGACTGAAAGATTAGCCAAGAAACAGTACAGAGCGTCTAGATGAGGCTGGTGAGAGAAAATGGGAACCAGATCACACAGGGCCTTGTCAACTACACATTAAGAGTTTGGGGTTTTATTTTAAAAACATTAAGTACCCACTGAACATGTTTAAGTTTAGGGTGCAGGATGAAGAAGGGGGCAAGGGGTTGACTGTGACATAATATAATTTGCATGTTGAAAAAAATAAAAATGGGTAAAGACTATAAAAGGCACTTCACCAAAGAAAATATAGCAAATAAGGGTATCATATATCATATATCATTAGGGAAATGCAAATTAAAACAAAATGAGATACCTCTACAGGCCTATTAGAATGGCCAAAATCCAGAATACTAGACAACACCAAAGGCTGAAGAGGATGCAGAGGAATGGGAACTCTCATTCATTGCTGGTAGGAAGTCAAAATGATACAGACATTTTGCAAGACAGTTTGGCAATTTCTTATAAAACTAAACACACTCTTATATGGTCCAGCAATCATACTGATGTTTATTTAAACGAATTGAAAACTTATGTCCACACAAAAACCTGCTCACAGTTATAACAGCTTAATTCATAATTAGCCAAACTTGGAATCAACCACGATGTTCTTTATTAGGTGAATGGACAAATAAACTTTGTATGTCCAGAGAATGGAATATTATCCAGCAGTGAAAATAAATGAGCTCTATTAAGCCATGAAAATACGTGAAGGAAATATAAGTGCATCTTACTGAGTAAGAGAAGGCAATTTGAAAAGGCTACATACTGCACTATAACAACTATACGAGATTCTTAAAAAGGACAAGATGTGGAGATAGTAAAAAGATCAGTGGCTGATAGGTATTAGGAGGGAGGAAAGGAGAGATGAATAGTTAGAGTACAGAGGAATTTTAGGACACTGAAAATATTCTGTGTGAAGCTATAATGGTAGATACATGTCATTATACATTTGTCCAAACCATAAAATGTACAACACCAAGAGCGAACCCTAATGTAAACTATGGACTTTGAGTGATAATGTGTCTCAATATAATTTAATCAATTGTAACTAATGTACTACTCTGATGGGAAACATTGATAACGGAGGAGGTTATGTATGTGTTGGGGCAGAAGTATACGGGATGACTCTGTACCTCTCAATTTTGCTGTGAACCTTGTTAAATGAAGAAACAAAGAGGTTCATAATTTGGAAAGGAAAGCTTTATTTCTCATAAAGGTTTGCAGCTTGTGGGTGGCCCTTCTGACAGGCTGGAAAGCAGAGCCCCCAGCAACAAGCCAGGAATAAGTGCTTCAAGGGAGGGACAACAGGGACAGGAATTTAGGCTGAGTAGGAGGCCAAATATGCATATTTAACAAGCTACAGAAGGAGTCATGAATATTTATGAAAGGAGAAACATGTGCATGTACAACAGAGCTTTATACCCCTTTATGGGGTCCATGTTCAGCATACGGCAGCCTGCTGGTGTCAAAAGGTAAAACAGGGAAGCAAAAAGCCTCTCTGCACATGCTCCGTAGACTGGTTCAACCACTTCATGGTTGGTGGTCTCGTATTGGGAAAGAATGCTGGTCTGGAACACCAAATTGGTTTCTGTTTAGCCCTTAGGAGAAAAAGCCTGATGGCCATTAGAGAGGGAGGAGGCATAGGGAGGCATGTCCAACCTCCCATCCTGTCGGGGCTGGGAACTCAGTTTTAAGGTTCCTCTGGGATCCCCTGGGCCAAGAGGGGGTTTGTTCAGTCAGCAGGGGGCTTCAGGTTTTATTTTTAGTGCACAGTCTAAACTGCCCTAAATAAATAAAGTCTTTTTTAAAAAGACTTCAAAATAAAATTATAATTAAATTTTTTAAAAATAAAAATTAAGGGCTGGGCATGGTGGCTCACACTTGTAATCCCAGCACTTTGGGAGGCTAAGAGTGAGAGGATTGCTTGAGGCCAGGAAATCAAGACCAGCCTGAGCAAAATAGCAAAAACTTTTCTCTACAAAAAGTTTAAAAATTAGCCAGACATGTTGGCCTGAGCCTATATATAGTTCCTAGCTCCTAGGGAGGTTGAAGTGGGAAGATCGCTTGAGCTCAGGACTTTGAGGCTGCAGTGAGCTATGAGTGTGCCACTGTGTTCCAGCTTGGGTGACAGAGTGGAACTTCGTCTTCTCTCATAATAAAATAATAAAATAAAATAATAACTAAAATAAAATAACAGATGGTAAAAGGAAAACATGCCCAGAGTGGTAAAACGGAGTTAGTAGGTTGTTAGATTACCCAGATGAGAGAAGATGATATGTTGAAATAGGTAAGAATTACAAATATATAATAGATATTCAGGAGTTAACATTGTCAGGAGTGGATGATGGGATTGGAAAATAGATGAAGAAAAATAAAATAAACATTTTTAAATATAATCTCTGTGCCTGGAACATATTTAGCATCCTGACCTTTGCATGTTTTACATAAACGTAGATGACTAATGTGTTATTCAATGTTCTTAAAACATTATTCCTTAAATAAAGGAAAATTAATATCTAAAAAAGTTATCCAGACAGCTGACATTTAAACAAATCCATGTCAAAATTTGATTTTCTTAATTTTTTAATGTATAGATACAATTTAATCAGGTGGAATTATTGTTCCAAGTTATCCCATGGACATTTTTTTAATTTTACAATAAACCTGAAAGTTGCCTTTAACATCCCTAAAAGCCTTATAGAATATGACTCTGCTATCGTCATGACAATTGTCCATTTCCCTGCAGATATGTGCATTGATTTTGTCAATACCTGAAGGAATGAGTTAGTATGAAAAATAGAATGAAATGGATTATGAGAATATTTATCATTTGATGAATGATGTGTGTGAGCATCTGAAACAGAGGAAAAAATAGGAACAAATCATAGTATTGTACATTATTATGCAAACTATAAAATTATGAAAATTTGAATGTGATCAATATAGTTTAGATATGAAGGTTGTCACTTCCCTTGCTTTCTTTTACTAAGTTTTATTGTAAATAAGTTTTCATGATCTCCAAAAGAGTATCTACATTGAAAATATAATTATGATAGCTTTTTAAAATCATCATTTCTAACAGAGGATGACTGAATACCTTTAAAGGTCATTTAGTGGTCCTTTCAATAGTTTCACAAATGACCCATGCATACAAATCAGTGTAGCCCTGTCCTCCCCAGAGTTCCATGAGAAACCTGTATTTATAACTGTGTATAACACAGCGAGTTTTAAAAATGAATAAAATCAATACTTAAAGCATTTATACAATGTGATTTCACTCATGCCCGTCACTAGTTTTTATGTCCCAACACCAGGTTTCATCCTGCAAAATCCTTCCAGATGTTTTTCCTATAAACTCAGTTTCCACAGCTCTAAAATGTACTTGCGATCCTTCCTCCCTATATACTATATCACTGTTCATGAAGCCACCTTTCTCCCAGTAATTAGGTCTTAAAATCATTGATTCTCTTAGATGTTTCTCTATTCTTTAATATTTTATCAATCCCAAAGTTCTATTGATTTTTCTTTTTTATCATGTTGTTCACCTCCATTTCTCCTTTTTCTCCCTGAAGGCAGCATATTAAATGAAACAGGTCCAGGTTCAAATTACTGAGTGAGCACCTAGTATATAAATTAGTCACAAAGTATAAAGATTAAACCTGGCTACTTCTTTCAGGAAATTCATGTTTCGGATTTAAGATGTAGGGTTTGCATTCTGGGAGATTGTTATGCTGGCCGGTTTGTCAGCAGTTAGGTCTTTCTTTCCAAAATTATTGGGTTTCTTGTAAGAAAATATGTAACCATTTCTACCTGTGAGGATTGGGAAAAAATAAAAAGGGGGGGGAAGTAAAAGAAAGAAGATAGAATGTTTATGTGCAGTGCTTAGGAGGACAAAGAAAGAAAATGGAAAAGAAAGAATTATTGCCCACTGGAAACTGAAAGTTCCCTAGAGTAAACCCAAAAGAAAAATAAAATGAATTTAGAGACAACAATTATTTCAGCAAGAAAATTAAATGGGCCATTATAGAAAATTCCAATTAAATATAATGTAAGAAGACAAGAAAATGCTAAATATTTGGTCATATCTTTTTAATGAACTCTTGTCAGTTCTCTAGGTAAAGAGGGAAAATAGTTTTAATGAAAACTAGGAAGGCTGAGATACTTGAGATTTTGGAGGTATAGTAAATTATGGAATATCAACAATATTTAATTCAAAAGGTTAATGTTTGTTTTAATCTTAACTAAATAATATATGCATTGAAATATGTTTATTATTTTTAATGAAATTGCTATTTAAGATTGATACCTAATGTTGATTTATGTTCACTCTTCCCTTTTGATTGATGAGAAGAAAGATGAATGGAAAGTCATGGGTAGAGATTCAGTCTTTTTAAAGGTTGATAGCTTTCTAAGAAGTTATGGGGTTAATGAAGTTTAGGCAAATTAATGCCTGTCTCATCCATGTATTTCCATGATTTCTTACATGAATTAAAAATTCCATGTCACTGTCCTACCTTTTTTCCTGAAGATCCAACCTAATTTACCTGGCTAACAAGACACCAACCAATACATTCATTCAATATTATTGTTTTTGTTAATAATCAGTAGGCAGCCAAAATATTGAATAAGAATTTTTTAATTAGCCTATAGCAGTGGCTTATTTAATAGCACTTCCTGTTCACTTCTTAAATGCTTGAAGCTTTGCCTTTGTTTTTGCATATGTAGTTTCCGTCATGAGCATTCGTTTCAGCTAGTGAGAAAAATCTTCGGTAGAATTTTCTGCCTAACTTTCTTTAAATCTCAATTGTAATTTGCATGAGCTCTTTGTCACAAATCAGGGGCAGTGGCTTTAATATCCAGCCCAGATAACTTTCCAACAAATCATTTTCCCACAGAAAATGTCACTGGCATTTTCTTCCCATTGCTTATCATATCGTGGCATCCAGTCCTCCTAAAAACTTCCCATAAGCTTTGTTCTTCTCTTATTTTTAAGTCAATTCAAGTGACATAAGAAATGAATTTAATGAAAGCAATGCTTCTCTTCTCTCTGTCAAGAACACACAGTATCTAGATATGTGTGTGGCTTGTTGGGAATCTGTTCGTCAGAACTTTGCCAGATCACGGCGTTGAAAATTGCACCACCCAATGCTGACATGCCTTCTCCTATTCCCTTATAGATTTTTCTACATTGTACTCACTTCCATCTACCATATGTTGTTTATGTATTTGTCATATATAAAGTCAATATATAAATATACATATTTAAATATAATACATAACATACGAATATGATATATAGACAATTTTACATGTGTATACATAGATATAGATAGACATCGATATATTAATAATACTTACCATCTGCCATCTTCTATTAGAGTGTAAGTTCCATAAAAAAGAAATTCTTTTTTTTGCTCTTATATTCTCAGCTCCTAGTAGTAACTAGCAAAGCATAGGCACTTAATACATATCTATTAAATGAATTAAAGAACTTATTACTTCATGGTGGTTGTCTTTCTGTGAAGTTTTTTGTTTTATTATTTTAAGTATAGAATGTTGAAGGAAAAAGAAACCTGAATTTTGAATGAATAAAAAATAGAACCCTTGGCTTGCATGTGATTAGCACTACCAAGACAGAAAGAAAGAAGCAATGGGACAGCTCGG
Organism: Indri indri; assembly: GCA_004363605.1. Taxonomy (NCBI): domain Eukaryota; kingdom Metazoa; phylum Chordata; class Mammalia; order Primates; family Indriidae; genus Indri; species Indri indri. The sequence goes on along the minus strand of RJWJ010019735.1, from coordinate 4,578 downwards.
TAATTTTATGAAAATGTGTTCTCAATCCGCAAGCTCTGTATAAAATATGAAAAACAGGATAGAAGAGCTGTTCTATCATTTCTCTAAAGTTAGAGCAGCAGCACACTTCTCAGAGGACAAGCATAATTGTCTATCACATTTAAAATCTAAATTTGTAAGGCCATTTTTCCTTACCTTTAAAAATGCTATGCAGGCTATTTTAAACCCCTCAAAGTAAGGACATATTAATATACCTAATATTATTAAAAATACGTTGGCATCAATGCCACACCATTCTTCTACTCAGTTATATAAGAAATAACTCAGGTAAGAGGATGTAACACTGCTTACCTAACTTTAGGCCAAGCTATTACCCATGCTTTTCAGACCTTTAAGGGGAACCATGGGTCCTATTAGGCATTATCAGGACAGCTTGGGAAGCAGAGACAGGCACTTTAATGAGTCCCTTTATCTCACTTTTATCCTAGCAGGTAAAAAAAGACTAACATTAACTATAGAGTCCCACTGTTCTTTAATGATGACATTGGTTGAGTGCAAAGCCACATTTTAAAAAGCCTGACATGCTTAGTAATATGTAGGTGCTATGTAAGAGCCTTATGTGGTTATCTGCTCCTCTGTCAGGCAGCTCACCCACCAAAGAGTCAATCTTTCAACTTTTATTCTCTTTTAGGCACTTTGCGTAAGCTGGTGTACAATTAGGATTTGAAATTTAAAGTCAGCTTTTCAAAATACAGTCAATAATATTTCAGCATTGTGCACTTTTAGCAGTTTGTTGCATAATCAGCATGAAATCTTACAAAACTGTACACCGAATAAAGTCAAAGACATCTGCCTAACTGCATTATTGAGTGTTTGAGCAATTCCATGGAAGCTTTGCCTGTATCACCTGTGGTGGAACAGATGCACCTACTGCATGAAGCATAGAGTAGGGTTATGGAGTATCTGCTAGAAAGAAATTTCAAATGTAGAAAAATATTTTTTAGTTTATGAAAAGGGCCTCCAGGGATCCAAGTCACTTTCTCCTATTACATAGTTATAGGCTGAAAAGAATACACCATGCAAGACAGATGTAGCTGAATAAGGATTTATGTTGAAGGGCTTGAATAAATTATACTTTTAAATTTTCTTGTTATTTTTCATAATATTAAAATACTTCTTTTTAGGTATAAAACCGAAAGTCACAATAAATAGAATATGTTATGTGTGGTGGGGTACTTAATTTTTGTTTTAGTTTTTTGGGGGGGAAATTTATTTTTTTATTTTTATTTCATTTTTTTATTTCAGCATATTATGGGAGAATGAATGTTTAGGTTATATATATTGCCTTTGCCCCACCCAAGTCAGAGCTTCAAGCATGTCCATCCCCCAGACGGTGAGCTCCACACCCATTAGGTGTGAATATACCCATCCCCTCCTCACCCCTCCCCATCTGCCCGACACCCGATGAATATTACTGCTATATGTGCGCTTAAGTGTTGATCAGTTAATACCAATTTGATGGTGAGTACATGTGGTGCTTGTTTTTCCATTCTTGGGATACTTCACTTAGTAGAATGTGTTCCAGCTCTATCCAGGAGTATACAAGAGGTGCTATATCACCATTGTTTCTTAAAGCTGAATAGTACTGGGCTCCAGCTTTATCCAAGATAATACAAGAAGTGTTAAATCACCATTGTTTTTTGTGGTTGAGTAGAACTCCATGGTATACATATGGCACATTTTATTAATCCACTCATGTATTTATTGATGGGCACTTGGTTTGTTTCCACATCTTTGCAATTGTGAATTGTGCTGCTATAAACATTCTTTTAGTTTTTGTTGAAATGACCCTTGCCAAGAGGAATGTTGAAGAAATTCTGAAAAGTGAATTTTGTGATATTTTAAATAATTAAATTCACCCCAGCTCTCTTAATGAGCCTCTTCTGTAAAAGGATGGGATAAAGGAGAAAGTAAAAGTTATCTAAAATGATAGGGCAGGAGAAGGACTCTGTCTCAGTGGGGTCCTTGTACTCCACCCTTGGCATGCAAATGGGAAGGGGCTTCAGACAGGCCACTCTCTACCACCGCTTCTACCACTCACTCAATGTTTTGTTTACTCGAGGTTAGTAGTAAAGAATTATAGACTGATGGATTCAGAGGAGGTACTGAGCCTGCTTTCTCTTCTCTCTTCAAATCTGATCTGTTACAGAGAAAAATGCCTTCTGAGACATCTCAGTCTTACCTTTTATCTATTGATAAGTTATATTCTGAAATAAATTCATAAGAAACCACCTAAAATGTGTTTCCACAATAAACTGAATTAATATCAATTTTAGGATATTTTATGCTTCATACAGTGAACAAAACATTATTGTCTATGATAGCACTCAAGGCTTCAAGTTCAGAGTGTAAGATGGTGAACTCAAAAATCAGGAAACTTTGTATTGTTTGGCTTACAGTCTTTTTAAGTGAAAATGCAGGTTGTGAAGAAAAACCTTACACTACAAGGAGCTAGAAGTGTATGCATTTGTGCATTAACAGTTATTTCCCTTGATGAATATTATTATGAATACTTAAATGTGATATTTTCATTCTTTCCTGTAACAAATTTTTTTTATAAAAGGAAACAAATAATTTAAATTATGGGCATAGAGATGCAGAGAATCCTCTCTGTAACAAAGGTATAGGTGGTGAAAGGATAGCATTGTTATTACAGTAAGCCATCCAGCATTTTAAAAAAAGGGAAAAATCATGACACACTACTGCCCCTTTGCTTAACAACCTGTGGCTTAACTTGTATTTTTAAGAGTTTGTTTTACAGAACTAGAACAGTGCTAAGCAAACAGACTCCTCCACATCTGTCAGACCATATTCTGAGAAGTCTGACAAAGCCACAGTCTAAACAGAGAAGGAAAAAAAAAAAAAACAAAAAGCAAAAACCACAACTGCCTCCTGTTATCATTTTGCAACAATAACTATTCTATCCTTTATCTCAATAAAAGCCCAAGCCACCCATCCTCAGGCCAGCACTTCTTCTTTCTTTCATGTTGTGCCCTTTCCTCTCTTGGAAAGTAAGATAAACTCCTTGCTTCAAACCTGTCCTAATCTTTGAGTCAAGGAGAATTCTTTCTCATCCCACAATGCAAGTCCCCACCCTAACAGGTCATACTGTTCCTAAATTACTATGAGACCCGATTGTCTGTTTCTTTGTTAAATGACCTGTACAACACAATGATGCACTGCCCTAAAGGTATCTTTCTGTCCTGACAACACATATATGCTGTCATTGCTTACATTATAGAAAAAAATATTTTCATTTATTTTCTCTCTACTTATTAATTTTTATTTTTGCCATTATGTATCATATTAATTTTTTCTTAAAATTCTAACCAGAATATTTCCATGTCCTTAATAGTTGCAGAAATCTCATAGTATTGCTTTGGTTTATAATCACCTGTAAAATTCATCAAATATTTAAATATATCCAGTTGTTAAGAACAATAGCCTCGTAAAATTCTGCTAGATAATAATATCAAAATAATTGACCTTCGTTCCTGATATGCCACTTGCTTTCTGAACATTTCACCACACCATAGTAGAAATATTTAGCTAAACGACTTCTGATTTGAGCTTTCATTTTAAAATACTTATATATATATTATTCTCCCCCCAAAAAGGTACTTTATAGGGCATTGCTATATTTTGAATCATTTTTAATAGAGTGTTGGGAAAATTTAATTTATTAAAAACTCCACTTTTGCCACAATAAAATACTAATAAATTATGTTTCAATAATTTAGAAATGGTTCAAGTAAACTTCAAGCTTGCTCTTATTTTGTCTCTGAAGATTAGTGACCTTAATATTAACAATGTGAATCTTTTCAATGTTTAGTAAATTGGTTCTGTAGAAAAATGTTGATTTTTCACATTAACAAATAAAATTCAGGTAAAAAGTAAAAAAATTTCACTCTGTCTGAATGGCTCTGAATACAGATCCTCATTAGAAAACTAAAAGGAAAGAGAATCCTAGAGGGAATAAAACTTCTGATTTGTATCAGAGAGGCACAATTTATCACAATAGAAGATGCATTTCCAAAAGTACTTCAGAGTGAATGACAGTTTCATATTGTTGCATTTTTTTTAAAAAAAATTGAATTCTTCCATATAACTTAACTGTTGTATAAACATGATATATTCACTCACTGAAGATGTTTTATCTCTTCTGTGTACAAAGCAGAACTGAAGCAGACATAATGAAATTAAGGTCAGAATTGGATCTGAAACCGACATGTGGTAATAGCCGAATAGCATATATAGGATTTTTTTTCAGGACAGAATATTTCATTCTCATAGGCCTCACTTTTTATTCTTTTGAAAGGTTTAAAGCTTTGATAGTGTATGTACAATGATATAAGATGTAAATTAATTTTGGTGTAGCATTATTTCAAATAAGTTCTCTTGAAGTTAGCTGACTATGTAAATCATAAGATTACAGCTTCTGTACAGAAAATCTGTTGCTACAGTACAGTATGATTTACTCAATTAGATGGTGAAATATGATTTATGTGTTGTCAATTAGGTAAGCAGAAATTTGTGGAA
>RJWJ010019734.1:0-29905 GCA_004363605.1 Indri indri | reverse complement strand
AATCATTGCCCAAACCAATGTCATGGAGTTTTTCCCGGTTTCTTCTAGTTTTACAGTTTCAGGCCTTACATAATTCTGAGCTGATTTTAATATGGTATGAGAATAGTGTTCAATTTTATTCTTTTGCATTGGATATCAAGTTTTCTTAAGATCATTTATTAAAGAGACAATCCTTTCCTCATGGATGTTTTTGGCAAATTTGTCAAAAATCAATTAAGTATAAATGTATGGGTTTATTTCTGGTCTCTAAATCCCCTTCCATTGGTCAATGTGTCTCTCTTTTTTTATTAATGTCTGCAGCATGCTGTTTTCATTGCTATAGCTTAGTAATATATTTTGAAATGAGGTAGTGAGATGTTCCCCCTTTGTTTTTATTGCTTAAACTTGCTTTGGCTATTCAAGTTTTTTGTGATTCCATATAAATTTTAGGACTTTTTTCTAGTTCTGTGAAAAATGACATTGGAATTTTGATAGGCATGGCATTGAATATATGGACAGTTTTTGTAGTATGGGCATTTTAACAATATTAATTCTTCCAATCCATGAACACAGGTTAGTTTTTCATTTATTTGTATATTCAAGTTCCTACATCAATGTTTCACAGTTTTCAGTGCAGATCTTTCACATTCTCGGTAAAATTTACTCCTAAGTTTTTCATTTGTTTGTTTTGAAGCTTTTGTAATTGAGGTTATTTTTTAATTCCTTTTTCAGGTTGTTTGTTGTTAGTGTATAGAAAAATTATTGAGGTTTGTATGTTGGTTTTGATTCCTGAAACTTTACTGAAGTCTTTCATTAGTTCAAACAGAGTTTTAGTTGAGTTCTTAAGGTTTACCTGTTTAGGATCATGTTTCCTACAGAAATAATTAATGTCTCCTTTTTCTATTCGGATGCCTTTTATTTCTTTCTATTGCCTAATTGCTCTGGCAAAGGCTTACAGCACTATGTTAAATGAAAGTAAAGAGAGTGGGCCTCCTGGTCTTCTTCCAGATCTTAGTGGAAAAGCTTTCAGTTTTTCATCATTGAGTATAATGTTAGTTGTGGGCCTGTCACATGTGCCTGTTATAGTGTTGAGATATATTTATGAATAAAATAAAAGCTGAACAGACCAATAATGTGTAAGAGATTGAATCTGCGACAAGAAGTTTGCCATCAAAGAAAAACTCAGGACCTGATGACTTCCTGGCTGGATTCTATGAACTATTTAAAGAGGAAATACTACCTGTTGTTCTCAAACTCTTCCAATATGTATAAAAGGAGGAAATACCTTCAAACTCATTTTCCAAAGCCAGGATTACCCTAATACCAAACTCAGAAAAGGACACTGTGAGGTAAAAATTCTATGGGTCAATATTCCTAACAAACAAAGACACAAAAATCATTAGCAAAATACTGCCATACCTAACTAAACAGCACATTATAAAAAGGATTATTCACCATGATCAAGTAGGATTTATCCCTGGATGCCAGGGTAGCTCAACATACACAAATCAATAAATGTGATACAGCAAATTATTAACAACAAATTAATAACAGACTAAGGACAGAAACCATATGATCAACTCAACAGATGCAAAAAAGCCTTTAAAAAATTCAATATCCTTTCATAATAAAAACTCTCAACAATTCTATAAATTTCCCATTAGTAACTAACTGCATTTATGGTATCCAAATAATTTTATAAGTTGTATTTTCATTTTTATTCAGTTTCTAAAGATATTTTAAATTTCTTTTGTAATTTTTTCTTTGATCTTTATGCTATTTATATGTGTGTTTTTTGACCTCCAAAGAATTCTGGATTTTCCAGCTATCTTTCTGCTGTTAATTTTTATTTTAATTCCATTGTGGTCTGAAAGTATACATTTTCTGATTTCTATTCTTTTAAATTTGTCAAGGTGTGTCTTATGCCCCAGAATGTGGACTCTCTTGGTGAATGTGCCACATGAGCTTGAGAAGACTGTGTGCTTTGCTATTGTGGGAAGAAGTGTTTTATAGAACATTTTCTGTGTAATTATAGAATCTCTACAGGCATGATAATTTCTTATTAGAGTCTGGATATTAATAGCTGTCAAGATTGAGCAATGACATCATAAGTTCATTAATAGACAATTTATTTTAAAATTGATGGCATATCCATCCTATATAAAGTGATCCAGTTTCCAAGGACTGAACAAGGAATATATTCAGCATAGGTCACTGAGTTTAAAAGGTACACTGTAGGTCAATACTTGCTTTTCTCAATAAAATTGAAGATTGAATTATACAACTGCATTGTCCCGAGCTATAACATTAGCGGTTCACATCCTCTGAACTCTGTCAAACAGACACAGAAACAATTCATTTACAGAATAATAACCTAATGGGGGGCAAAGGCAGTCAAAACTCTATTAAATGTCAATTTCAAGGCAATTCATTTTGTATAATTAGGTTTATTTCCTCAGCCATCCCTAGAAAATGGTTTCTATATCTTCAAACTTTATCCTTTGGACACATTTAACAAAGCAGGAAATTTCTCAAAAAAAAAAAAATGATGCAAGTTTCTCTACCTAATCCTTGTTGATTTATTTCTAAACGTGGCTTAGTATTTCAAATCAAGGTCTTTAATATGATTTGGAGGATATAGACATCCTGACACCTTGGTATCATGGAGTAGAAGCAATATATTTGGCCAAATTTATTTGGCTGGTGTCACTACCTCAAATACATGAATATATATTGAAGTTTGAAAAAATTGAACGACTTCAGTGTACAGACACAAAAGGTTAGCTGTTTGATACTCTACTTCTCCTTACTTTTCTGATAAATTACGTATTTTGAAACTGAGCTCAGATGTCACTTTGTGCTGGGAACCTTTGCTAAAACTTCCTTCCACACCAAGTGAATATGTTTCCCATAATCCCTTAAGCAATTCTAGATCCAAAACATGATGAGGATTGTTAATTCTATAGGGAGGGACCATATGGAATGCGATAGCCTCAAAGGGTAGGTAAATGACTGAATAATCTCAGCAGTAAATAGCTACCATGAAATAAACAATTTTCCTAAGATATGATATCATTTACACTGCCCCAAACAGAAAATACAACTCAGAAAATGATTGGGGGGGAGAAGATTGATATTTTAATGTTTTATTTGAAATTAATTTCAAATTTTCCAAAAATTAGTATAAATAATAGTAGTACGAAGAACATCTATATACCCTTTACCTAGGGTCAACTATTGGTAAAACTGTATTATTTTGGCTTCATCACTTCTCTCTCTCCCTCCTTCTCTCGCTCTTGCTCTCTCATATCAGTTTTATACCTCATGGCCTTTATCCTCTAAATAGTATCATCGTGTATGTCCTAAGAATATGGACATTCTTTTATAGAATTCAGAGTATCGTGATCAACTTTAGTAAATGTAGCATCATTACCACATGATTGTATAATATATTTTTAAAGAAGGAGTGTAAAATTGAAAAAGTTTTCTAGCACAGAGAAGGAATTTCTCAAAGAGGTGTGAAAATGAGATGAAACCCCACGGTAGTATTAGTCTGTGGAACAACATTGATGTAAGATTGTAAACATCCAATGTGTAGAGAGAAGGAAAAAGTACATTATTATCAGAATTTTCTACTTTACTGTTTCTTGAAAGACAGGTCCCACATTCAATATTTTCTTCGGTGCTCCCCTGACATCCTTATTCCTAAGACTATAGATTAAAGGCTTCAGCACGGGAGTGAGAATGGAATAAAAGACAGACACCATCTTCTCTTTCTCAGGGGTATGTTATGAGCTGACGAGGCTGTAGATATAGATGCAGCCCCATAGAACAGGATGGCCACAATCATGTGGAAGGAACAAGTGACAAAGGCCTTCTTCTGGCCCTCTGCTGAGTTCATCTTGCACATTGTGAGGAGGATAAAGTAGTGAGAACCTAAAATGACTGTCACAGCGATCAGGAGCATGAGAATTAGAAACAAATATATGAAAATTCACATAGTAAGGTGTCTGAGCAAGAGAATTTCAGTACATCAGGAACTTCACAGAAGAAATGGTTGATCTCCTGGGATCTGCAGAATAGAAAGGTGATGGGTGCGAATATGAAACCATCTACTGATGCCAGCCACCAGGAGGAGACCCGCCTCATACTTCATGAGGACAGGATAATGGAGCAGATAGCCCATGGCCACATAGCAGTCCTAGGCCATGCAAGCTAGGAGGAAAACTTCCAAACCTGCTAGTGTCACATACAGGAACATCTACATACCACATTCAGGGGCTGAGATCTTATTTAAATGCATGAACTCATCCATGAATATCTTGGACATAGTGACAGAAATGTGCACCATGTCCATGACAGGCAATTGGCTGATGAAAAAGTACATGGAAGAGTGGGGGTGGGCATCAGAGTGTATCAGAATGATCAAGATGACATTTTCAGAGAAGGTCATCAGGAAAACCACAAAAATGACCACACAAAGAAGAGCTGGGTGTTTGGATTGACTGAAGCCTCTCATCAGGATAAAATCTGACCATCCAGTGTGGTTGGACATCCAAGATGGCGTCCATCAGGTTTCACCTAGGGCACCAAGAAGAACTTTGGGATTAATGTGTGAGTGTCTGTGTGTCTGTATGTGTCTGTGTGTGCGCTAACCAAAGAAAATCCCATGGGCCTATAGATTTAGGGATTATAAATGATTTGTAATTCAATGACTTTACCAAAAAACTAAGAATTTTCAACTGTGGGCCAAAAGAATTGGTAAATTGTACTGAAGTTGCTGATGAGAGATTATGTTGGTTACAAACAAGTAGTGGAAATTTGAAGAATCAATGCCCTATGCAGGCACAAATAGTAAATCTTTGAAAAAAATAAATCAATGTCCCTATTTCTAGTCTTTTTTTAACAGAAGTCTGAATTGAATTAAACTCCCTGGTTTAAGGATCCAGCTGGAATCTTAAAAACTCTCAGAGGTATATTCCATATAAGAAAGATTTAGAAAGTAACTCGGATGTCATTTGTGGAATATCCATACCAAACAGGTGAATCCTTCTCCCCATAGATTCAGACAACTCTGTGAAGACTGCGGATTTGTGGAGTTTCATGCACCCCTGAGCAGGGTGGGTCCTCAAGCATAACAGAACCTTAGAGACCCAAAGAGCATGGGGTGAAGAGCCCAGGGTCATGGGCCCACTGCGGCTAAGGGCCCAGCTTCTTCTCTGCCTGCAATTACTCAGTCCACACTACATAAACAGAGGATAGGAATAATGTTTGATCTCAGTTTGATGACGATGAAATGAAGAAAAGCCATGAAGGTACAAAGAATATTACCAGTTACAGGTCAATAAACACATGTACTGTAAGAGAGTTAATATTTATAGTAATTATTCTGCAGAAATTACTATTGTTTTCTTATAATATGAGATACACTACCGCAGTGTGCCAATTTTTGTATCTGTTCGTACCTTTAAAAGTTGGATTTGATAATTTCTGTCGTTTCAGAAAACTTGTATGTAGGCAGTTTATGCTTATTTTCAAGTTTATATGTATTTATATAAATGTACAAATACAAATAAATATAATATACACGTATCTTATCTTAATCCTTGATAAGCAGGGCTTTATGGAGAATCCCGCCTCCTTTCTATCCAATGTACGCTCCTCCAAGTTCTCCTTCTTAAAACTCCCACCATTTGCATTCAATCTCAGGCAGGAAGAGCCAGGATTCAGTGAGTCACTGCCATTTGCCACACAATGCTTTAGTTGTTTTTGCTAAATCATCTTCTTTGTTTCCTACCACAATCAATTTTCATGGAAACTGGGAAGCAGAGAGGAAAATCGAGCAACACGAAGATGTCTCTGATTCCAGTGCACCCTGTCCTCTATCCTGCTGCTCACAGCCTGTCTCTGTGTCAGACTCTGAAGATGAATCTAAGACAAGTTAAACTTGATTATGCTTAAGGAGGTCACTGTCAGGCTTTTTAGGGAAAATAAATATTTTATACAAATGTGATTTAAAGTAAAATTTTAGAACAGCTATAAAATAGAGAGGCTATTAGAAGCACAATAGATTTAACCTTTCTGAAGAGAATCACTAATAATTCCTTCATTTTCTCTTGAGGAGATTAAACCTTTGCAACTCGTCAATGTCTGACATGTGATATAGCAAATTTTAATAGTTCTTACCAACAGGAAGAGAATTTAGTCCCCCATTTCTGGGAAGACGTTAGCTGTAGTTATGACGCAAAGATATTTCAGGAAGAATTTCCACATTTCAAATACATTTTATACTCCTGTACCAGTTAGGATATTGAGCTTATTACCATTTACAAGTTCTCGGGTGCTCATGCAGTAGATGACACTGCAATTGGATTTGGGGTCTTAATATAAATATTTACTAAGTCCTGGACATAGTACATTTAAAAATTATATTTCTGCATCATCCCACCCTCACTGGCGGATGGAAGCTAAGCTCTGCACAATTTATAAACAGTTCAAGTAGGAAAGTGACAACATCCCTGGTTTTACTGCTTGCATTAGTGGAGAGGATGAAGGTTTTCTGTTGATAAATCACCCCTGGGACTTTGGAGAAGAATGCAATTCAGAGAGCTATAGAAGCTAATATGTATCTCTGTTGCCCTTCTCTTCTCACGTCTTTTATTTTATTTTATTTTTTTAGAGATGGAGTGTGTCTATGTTGCCCAGGCTGGACTGCAGTGGTTATTCACAAGCAAGATCAATGTGCATGACAGCCTCCAACTCCTGGGCTCAAGCCATCCTCCTGCCTCAGCCTCTTGAGTAGCTGCGACTACCGGGCAGGCAAGTCACTGCACCTGGCTCTTTTTAAATCTCCTTTCATTGTTAAACTCGAAATCTTAACCAACATTAACAATGATCTCCAACTTAACCATCACTAGTAAATTCTTATCTATCACATATGAGTTAGTTACATATGACCTTTTAAATTGGACACAATATTTTTATGTGTATCTCTTCTTTTAAGCTTCAAGAAAATTTTGTGAAATATTGCTATTCGTGTTCATATCTTCCCCAGATACAGACTTTGAAACTCGGAGTTCAGTTGATGTGTTAAAGACACCATTAATCAGCAACAGAGTCCAGACTGAAAGCGAAGTTGCCTCTTTCGCATCTTTGTCTCTGTCTCTCTTCCTTAGGTCCCTGATTAGGCTCTTTCTTCTGTCACTCACTTGTGATCTATTTGTTTTAATGATGCATTTAAGTCTAAATGGTTTGTTTTTATTTTAAATGTTGGCTTAATAAAAATATCCAAAACACAAACTGTATGAAGAAAATTTAAAAATCAAAACTCATATCTTGACACAAATCTATACATATTTATGGAGTGTTCACCATGAACCAGTTGGAATAAAACAGCGAACAAAGTAGAAGCAACTCCACCCTCTTAAATCTTGCAGAGAAATGTTTTTGAACTTCTTTCTGCATGTGTATTCTAGAATGATGTGTATCACGGTCCCATGGGATTCCTTTCATGACAGGCTTTGTCTACATGGTTTCTTCCCTTTGTCAGGCTCACACTTGAGGGCTGGAGCCTCCTCCACCTCCAGGGCTTCAGCCTGCAGAAGGCTTGTCCTGACTCTGTGCTACCCGGTTTTCTGTAAGGGTTCTGAGAGTGCGGGTCAAGAGGACACTGGAGTGTGGGAGGAAGAAAGAAAGTTTTTCCGGCTTTGGTGATGGTTTCTGGCAGCTGCAGCAGCCGTAGGCAGCAGGGAACATGTGGCAGCTGTAGCCTCCAGCACCCCAAAGTCACTTCCAGTGTCATTTGTAGGAGGCAGTCGTCTGTGTTGCTGTGTATTAGTATGGAGGGTCCCCAACACCTCTGGGAATGCAGAGTCTCCATCGGCTCAGCAGGCAGGAGCACGTGAGGCTCCAGTGATCTCAACTCTTGATCCTTGGATGCTAACACTCTTCTGCTTGCATCTCCACCCTTCCTTCCAGCCTTTTTTCCACCTGTGTAACCAATATCCTGCATTAAATCTCTTTGATTTAAAATATCTAAAGTGTGTTTATTTGATATTCTATCAAACTAATTATACCACAATTACAATCCTCCCCAAATAGTGAATAGTTATGTCGTATTCAAATTTCTAAATGATACATTATGCTGAAATTTAAAAAGCTTATATTGTAAATTCTCTCTTCTTAATTATGTATATTTAACTTTTACAACATGATGTTTTCACATGCTCATACAAAGTGAAATGATTCCTAAAAATTACTACAGTTTGGCAAATTAACATGTCCATCTCCTCACATAGTTGACTCCGTGTGTGTCTGTGCGTGTGTGTCTATGTGGTAAGAGCACTTGAAACGTACTCTCGGCAACGTTCCAGTATACAATACCACTTTATTAAGTATGCTCATAATCTATAAATTAGATCTCTGGGCTTATTTATCCTACACAACTGCAACTTTTCACCCTTTGACCAATATTTCCCCAATCCCCATAGCATTCTCTAAATGTAGTTGTTTCTATGGTAATTTATTATAAGGTATGAAATTTTTCAAATTTCTTAATACCCAACACTTAAATTGCTTTTCCAAAAGTATTTTCACCTGTGTTACACATCACAGCATCAAACTTTACCTGTACTAACACTGAGTTTCATGTACTTTTCATCCCAGTCAATTTGATAGGTACATCATCATTTAATTTGCATTTTTAACTACTAACATGTTTATATGACCTTTGATATGTTTATTTATTTAAGTGCTGCTTTGTGAACTACCTGTTAAATCGTGTGCACATTTTTAAATTTCTGAACATGTATGAATTTTTAATGTTTGTACATTAAAATTCATTGTTATTTACAAATAGAATACACTGAAAACATTTTTTCTGTTTTGATTGTGATATTGTGTGCCACCAGAATTTAAAAAGCATTTTGATTAATTCATTAATGCTAATTCAGTTTAGTGCTTTCAGGGTCCTCATATATTTTGGGATCATTAAAAAATACCTTTACATTTTTCAGTGAATGAGTTTGAGGAGTTTTTCTTTTGGGTACATTTAAATTTTAATACAATAATAATGTATTTGAAGTGTGATATGCAGTGGACTTCTAACATTATTGTTGTCAAGTAGAGACTAACTTCTAATGTTTCGTTCATTCATTCAAAAATGTTTATCCAATATTGGTTATGTGTCAGCCAGCACAATGGTTTCATGTTGGTGAAATCAAAGACTCTGCCGTCTTCAAGCTTACATTCTAGAAGTAACTAAAGGCAATAACTAATAAATACTTAACATAAAGCCAGGTATTAATAACTACTGTGAATAAAAATAAAGGCAGGGAGAGGGGATAGAGAACGATGAGAAAATCTATTTTGTGCATCTGGTTAAATGCCGTTGATTTAGAAGGTGAAATTTCATCAGACCCACAAATGAAACAAGGATTCCAGTGTTAAATGTCTGAGCAGAGCTGACGTAAGCAGAGGGAAGAGGAAGAGCAAAGGCTCTAAGACAGAAACTCATTCGTCATGTGTGAGCAGCAGCCTGAAGCTCCCTGGCCTCTGGTAGTTGGGAGAAATTTGGAGAAACATAGAAAATGAGGATAGAGATGGAACCAAGGAACGGAACCTATGGGATCATTGGGGGCCTGAAAAGGACTAGGGATAATCAAGGTGTGTTTAAGAAAATGAATTTAAAAATGCATACAAAACACTCACAAGAATGAAGTTCGAAAAAGAAAGAAAATCTCAAGCAGTTTGTGGTTCCACTCTTCTAAGATCTGTTCAGGAGGTTTGCCAGGTGTGCTCACAGTGTGTTGTCCTGCCTGCAGCCGGGCTGCCCTTCCCCACCCCGACATGCCGAATCTCCCAGAATCTGCCAGCACTCACGGAGACCCTCCCTCCCCACACCACCCCCAGCCTCTGGTGACCTTTATTCTACTCTTTACCTCTAGAAGTTCAACTTTATTAGAGTCTACATATAAGTGAGATCAGAGGACAGTCTCTAGCATAAGTGGCGTACCACTTGGCCACTGGCCCTGGGGGTGGTCTGGTGAACTGGGAATCCCTCTGCAGGCAGGGGACTTTCCTGATGGTCCAGAGGAATGATATGGCCAACCTGATGTCCCCTGGGGCCCCTATTCTTTTACTGGACATAAAGTAACTGACATAGGTGGGATATCTACATGCAAAAGAATGAAATTCGGCCCTTATTTGTCACAATATACAAAACTCAACTCAAAATGAGTTAAGGACTTGAATGTAAGAGTGAAAACTATGACATTATTAGAAAAAATGTAGGGAACAACTCCAAGACATTAGTCTGGATGGTGGTTTTGGGGGGCAAGACCTCAAAAGCACATGCACCAAAACAAAAATAGGCAAATGGAACTACATCACATTACAAAGCCTCTTAATGTCAAAGGAAACAGTCAGGAAAGTAAAGAGATCACCTATAGAATGGATAGGGAGAAGATATGTTCCAACTCTTCATCTGACAAGGGGCTTATATCCAGAATATGTAAGGAACTCAAAAAACTTGATAGCTGAGAAAACAAATAACCCCATTAAAAATGTCCAAAAGGCCTGAACAGAGCTTTTTTCCAAGAAGACATACAAATGATATATTTTTTCATATACCAATAGGTGTATGAAAAGATGGTCAGCATCACTAATCATCAGGGAAATGAAAATGAAAACCGCAATGAACTATCACCTCACACCTGTTAGAATGGCTTTCATCAAAAAGATAAAAGATAATGAATGTTGAAGAGGCTGCGGAGAAAAGGGAACCCTTCCACGGTGTTGGAGGAATGTAAATTAGCATAGCCACTATGGAAAATGGTATGGAGGTCTTTCAAAAACCAAAACTACGCCTGTAATCCTAGCACTCTGGGAGGCCGAGGTGGGTGGATCACTCAAGTTCAGGAATTCGAGACCAGCCTGAAAAAGAGCGAGACCCCATCTCTACTGAAAAATAGAAAGAAATGATCTGGACAACTAAAAAAATATATATATGTATATATATAGAGAGAGAGAGAGAGAGAAAAAATATTAGCCGGGCATGGTGGCGCATGCCTGTAGTTCCAGCTACTCGGGAGGCTGAGGAGAAGGATTGCTTGAGCCCAGGAGTTTGAGGTTGCTGTGAGCTAGGCTGACACCACGGCACTCACTCTAGCCCAGGTAAAAGAGTGAGACTCTGTCTCAAAAAAAAACAAAAAACAAAAAACCAAAACTAGAACTACCATACAATCTAGCACCACCACTTCCAGGTAGATATTTAAGGAACTGAAATCAATACATCAAAGGGATATCTGCACTTTCATGGTCATTGCAGCATTATTCACAGTAGCCAATTTATGGAATCAACCTAAGTGTCCATCAGCAGATGAAGGGACGAAGAAAGTGTGGTACGTATACACAATGGAAAGCCATTCAGCTATAGAAAATAAAATTATGTTATTTGTGACAACATCGATGAAGCTGAAATACCTATGTAAAGTGAAATAAGCCAGACACAGAAGGACAAATACTGCACAATCTCAATCACATGGAGAATCTTATAGCACTGGTGTTACACAAGAAGTGAGTAGAACAATGGTTACCACAGGTTGGGGGCGGTATTGGGTGGATGGGGAAAGATTGGTCAAAGACTGGAAAAGATTGGAAAGATCTGGGTACAAAGTCGAGGTTAGATAGAAGGAGTAAGTTCTGGTGTTCTATTGCACAATAGGGTGATTATAGGTAACAGTAATGTATTCTACATTTCAAAATAGTAAGAAAAGAGGATTTTGAATGTTCTCATCACAGGGAAATGATAAATGTTTGAGGGGATAGATTTGATAATTACTATAATTTGATCATTACACATGTATATATGTATTGAAATGTCACATTGTAACTACAAATATGTGCATTAAACTAAAAATAAAACTCATTGAAAAGTAGACCATCTGTCATGCCCCATTGAAACATCATTTTCATACATGTGCCGGATAATTTGAAACTGTTTTTATCTACTCATTTAAATTAATTCCATAAACACTGAAAAAAAAACTCCTATTAGAGTTGAAGATATATAATTATTTTCTTGTCCTCTAGACAATAGATTAAGAGGGATCTTCCATGGGGTATTTGTGAACAATTTTATGTCTACTTCAGCCACCACAATCTAGTGGACATGTGTCCTATTTCTGATTCAGATTGGTAGGATGTGTGTTCTTAAACGTTGCTTTAAGGAGGAGAGGCAAGTCTTAGATGTTAGATTTGGACACTGAATGCATACCACTAATCAATCATTTTACTATACGCTTCACTAAATTCTATCAATAACAAAAGGCCGGATTTCCTGTCGGATCCGGCTGAGGAGAGGCTACTGCAGCACTAGGGTGTCAGTTGTTGGTCCCGCCCACAACACTTCAGTTCTGCTCTGCAACGATATATAGTAACTGATTGGTGTGTCCATTTAATACAAGAAAATGGAAATTGAACAGCCAGAGCAAACCTTCCCCAACACTGAAACCAATGGTGAATTTGGTAAACACCCTGCAGAACATATGCAAGAGGAACAAGCATTTAAAAGGTCTAGAAACACCGATGAGATGGTCGAATTACGCATTCTGCTTCAGAGCAAGAATGCTGGGGGGGTGAGTAGAAAAGGAGGCAAGAATATTAAGGCTCTCTGTACTGACTACAATGCTAGTGTTTCAGTCCTAGACAGCAATGGCCCCGAGCACATACTGAGTATCAGTGCTGATATTGAAACGATTGGAGAAATTCTGGAGAAAATCATCCCTACCTTGGAAGAGGGCCTGCAGTTGCCATCACCCACTGCAACCAGCCAGCTGCCGCTCAGATCTGATGCTTGGAATGCTTAAATTACCAGCACTATAAAGGAAGCAACTTTGACTGCGAGTTGAGACTTGATTCATCAGAGTTTGGCGGGAGGAATTATTGGGGTCAACGGTGCTAAAATCAAACAACTTCGTGAGAACACTCAAACAACAATCAAGCTTTTCCAGGAATGCTGTCCTCATTCCACTGACAGAGTCGTTCTTATTGGAGGAAGACCTGATAGGGTTGTAGAGTGCATAAAGATCATTCTCGATCTTATATCTGAGTCTCCCATCAAAGGACGTGCACAGCCTTATGATCCCAATTTTTACAAGGAAACCTATGATTATGGTGGTTTGACAATGATGTTTGATGACCGCCGTGGACAGCCTGTAGGATTTCCAATGCGGGGAAGAAGTGGTTTTGACAGAATGCCTCCTGGTAGGGGTGGGCATCCCATGCCTCCATCTAGAAGAGATTATGATGATATGAACCCTCGTAGAGGACCACCTGCCCCTCCTCCTGGTCGAGGGGGCCAGGGTGGTAATAGAGCTCGGAATCTCCCTCTTCCTCCACCACCACCTCCTAGAGGAGGAGATCTAATGGCCTGTGATAAAAGAGGAAGACCTGGAGACCGCTACAATGCGTGGTTGGTTTCATTGCTGATGAAACTTGGGACTCTGCAATAGACACATGGAGCCCATCAGAATGGCAGACGGCTTATGAACCACAGGGTGGCTCCGCATATGATTATTCCTATGTAGGGGGTCCTGGCTCATATGGTGATCTTGGTGGACCTATTATTACTACACGAGTAACTATTCCCAAAGACTTGGCTGCATCTATTATTGGCAAAGGTGGTCAGCGGATTAAACAATGCTGTCATGAGTTGGGAGCTTCGATCGAAATTGATGAGCCTTCAGAAGGATCCGAAGATCGGATCATTATCATCACAGGTACACAGGACCAGATACAGAATGCACAGTATTTGCTGCAGAACGGTGTGAAGCAGTATGCAGATGTTGAAGGATTCTAATGCAAGATATTTTTTCTTTTTTATAGTGTGAAGCAGTATTCTGGAAAGTTTTTCTAAGACTAGTGAAGAACTGAAGGAGTCCTGCTTCTTTTTTTTTTTTTTTTTTTATCTGCTTCTGTTTAAAAAGCCAACATTCCTCTGCTTCATAGGTGTTCTGTTTTTGAGGTGTAGTGAAATCTTTGCTGTTCACCAGATGTAGTGTTTTAGTTCCTTACAAACAGGGTTGTTGGCGGCATGGGGAGGGCATGGAAAACCTAACATTGAAATTTTGAAACAGCAGCAGAGTGAATTTTATTTTTTCCCCCCATGTAATAATTGTGAACACCTTGCTTTGTGGTCACTGTAACATTTGGGGGGTGGGATAGGGAGGAAAAGTAATAGTACTCCACATGTCCCTGGCATCTGTTCAGAGCAGTGTGCAGAATGCTATGCTCTTTTGTAAGAAACGTTTTATGGTTTTTAAAATAAATTTAGTGAACCTAAAAAAATAAAAGTCCAAAGAAATGTTCAGTCAGTTTGAAAGTTTTATGGGTTGCTAAAGCATTATTACAATGTACTTCACAAATATGCAGAAAGTAATAGGGAATACTACATATAACAAACACCAGGGTTTTCTTTTTCATTATTAAATTTTAATACCTGATATATTTTGGGGGTTTCTTACAGATTTTAATATGTAGGTTATTTTATTGGATACATAATGCTAAAAGTAAGAGAGTTTTAGTTATTGAATTTTAAAGATAATTTAAAAGATAGAATGCAATTCAAAATATACAAAAGTATTCCAGTTGCTTATTTGAAATTCAATACATATAATATTAAAAATTATAAAAATATGTCAAATCTTCAGAAAGTTACATGAAAACAAAATAAAGTTTATAAACACTGCTCACTTTTATCACTTATTAAGTTTTTGTTTCTTTTTGTCCCAATAAATTTCCTGAACATTCAGTTATATGTGCTATAAGTCCGGATTTATATTGCATTTAAATACGTATTTTTTTATTTTTTTAAAGTCTAATTCTCCATAAGTTTTCTGATAACCATGGTGAAAATTAAGTAATTTGTTCTGAGTTATGTAAAAAAAAGTTCTATTCTGCAAAATTTATCTTCTGATTCCAAGCTTGATTTGCTACCAGGTTTGAGAGAAACACATGAAGTAATGAAATAAGACTTGTCTAGACTTCACCAACAATTTATGAATCATGTCCATCATAAGTCACTTATGCTGTCCATGAGACAGCAGTAACACACTGTCTTCACCTTTACTTTTCTCACCTTGCCAGCCATCATTTCCTTCCTAATACTGCAAAAGCTCTGCATTAGCTTGTGTTTTCATAAATGACTCAATAAATATATTCATCTCCCTATTCCGGGGACCTCTAAATAGAGATTTTCTGGGTATCTTTTCAAATTCAGTTCAAATTTTAGTTAATCTTCAAAGATTCTTGCTTATTTTTTTCATAAATGACAGAATCACAAGGAGAACTTTACCATAAAATGATACTAAAATTTAAAGATAAAAAGTTCACAAACAGCTAAGGCAATTCTGGGAAGAACAAACAAGGCAACTGAGCCTGAGAGATGTCGGTTGTTACTATGAATCTCTAGTAACAGGGAAACATTGAATTCATGAGGAAAAGAGAGACAGAAAAGGAGTAATACAAAGAACTTATTTCTTCCATCCAATCCGACTGTATGTTTGTACCCATTAACCAACCTTTCTTCATCCCCCCTCATATTTCAAAATGGCTAGAAAACATGATATGTTCCCAACACACAGCAATGATAAATAATTGAGATAACGGTTGCCCCTAAATGCCTTGACTTAATCATTACACATTCTACTCAGGAAACAAATATCACATGTACCCCATAAAATGTACAAATACTATGTATCAATAAAAAATTTTTTAAAAGGAGAAAAGGAATAACATAAAGCCTAGGGACACCTAGACATGCAGAAACCTATATTATGTTTTACAATGATATTGTCACAAAACAGTGATAAAAAGGGTAGTAATCAAATATGATGTAATTTCTTCTTATTAAAGATTAACATATAAAAATGTTTCCACTTGCCATTGATTCAGATAAATTATGTTCTAAATATTGAGGAAGTAAAACCCTGCCTGCCATTCACGAGGCTGACTAACAGATACAAGTAAAGCCAACCTCGAAGTTCACAGGAAGCATTGTTTGTGCTGAAGATGCTCCACAGCTGTAAAGTGTCCAAATGGCCCCTGCTGCTTTCTTACTCAGAAGACCAGATCTCTAAAGTCATAGACTGTAAGTCATTTTGCTGATTGGGATCTCACCGTTACAAATGAAATAAATCTCTCCTTTCTGGAGGACCTTGGTTACTCCAACACAGAGAAGCAGCTTCAGTCTCTCACCCAGGACTTTCTGGAGATGACATTCACTTCTCCCTTAAATTTATCATTTTCAAGGAAATGGGCCTTGAGTTGACTTTGCAATGCAGGCTCAATGTCAACCCCTTTAAACAGAGCCCTGCTTGGATTCGAGCCTATCAAAATATTGCTTTATTTAAATTTTACTAAATTGCCACCTTCCCTCAAATTCCTATAATAATTCTGTATTTTCCTTTCTCTAGTGAAATGCTGCACTCTTCCTTTGTACATGGTCTCCCTCATTATAATGGCTTTGTACGCCTCATTTCAGCAGAGTGCATTTGTGTCTGTCATCGTCTGAGGCTAATTGGGATGGGACAATATATTTGGGAAAAAATGAACATTGATGGAATATTTTACTGGAGAATATTTTCAGGAAAAATAAAAATTTTAGAGAAGACAAAAAGCACAAGTCATGTACAGAAATAGGAAAAACTTTAAATGCATCAAATTATATACTCCTAAATGTATAATATATACCACAAAATGATAGAAACAAATGGCATATTGAGAAAAGATCTTCCCATGATATCTAATCAACAAAAATTTAGTATTAACAAAGGATAAATAAATATTTTAAAAAATGAAAGTAACCAACTGAAAAATGGACAAATGATATAAAGAATAAATTTATAGAGGCAGACAAGGTTATAGTATATATCTATAGATAGATAAATGATAGGATGATAGATAATTGGTGATAGATAATAGAAAGTAGATATATATGTTCATATTATTTACAAATCTGCAAAAACACAAATAATGTAAGAGTAAGAGACTTTTTAACTATTAAAGTTGAAAAGCACTTAAAAAATACTTTAAATATTGCAAATATTTCGATGGGTAAGGGGGAGAAAATTACATTTATCCGGTATTCTCAGGAATAAATACCACTAAGTGCATCAGCTATGAAGACCAATTTGATCATCTTATAAAACTGAAAATGGTGAACGTTATCAACCAGTCTTATTTCCTTGTACATAGGAATCAGCTAGAGGAATATTCATTGCAATCATTTATAATTTTAAATGAATAACAATCTGGAAACATTCTAATGTGCATGACAAGGGAACATAAAGTGGATAGACCTCAAAAGCATAATGATGAGTGAAAGATTAAAGTGCAGAAATGTATCTGTACAATGAATTCACTCCTTTAACTAAAAAAACTCCACACTAATAAGAGGAAAGTCAGAGATAACCAGTGATTTTTCTGGGGCCTAAAATCTCCTATTTTGCATACATTTTATTTAGATTACAGAAACATTGAAAAAGTATAAATTCTGTGTATGCATAAGAATGTAAATTATTACCTTACCTAAATAGCAGTCTGTTACTGTTAATGGAATTGGCCTCTTGTTTGAACTGAGTGAAACATTTGTGTTTCTTGTTTTTGCTTTATACGAAGACAGACTCTCTCAGCATTTTCAGAAGGCTGCTTTCATGTCGTCTTTCAGACTGTTTGTTGCTGCTCAGATTCAAGGTTGGTGGCACCGTGGTGTAGATGACAGGCAAGAGCAAAGCCTATAGAGAAGGGACTTTGTCACTGGCCATAGGTAGA
Organism: Indri indri; assembly: GCA_004363605.1. Classification (NCBI taxonomy): domain Eukaryota; kingdom Metazoa; phylum Chordata; class Mammalia; order Primates; family Indriidae; genus Indri; species Indri indri. The sequence continues at coordinate 12,097 of RJWJ010019734.1, read as the reverse complement.
CAATGGACACTGTATCAAGGCAAACTCACCACCACAAGATAAGCAGTGCGTGTTGAGAAGGCTTTTGACCTGCCTTCCATTGACTGTATCCTCAGAACCGTGGAGAAGATGTGGATGTAGGAAATCAGGATTGAGATTAAAGCAATGCAGTTTTAACTGGCATTTCCCTGAAGATTACTGATGTTGAACATTTTTTTCATATGTTTGTTGGCCATTTGTTTATCTTTTTGCAAAAAACTTCTGTTCATGTCATTTGCCCATTTGTTGATGTTTTTGTTATTTTCTTACTGATTTGTTTGAGTTCTTTCTAGATTCTGGATATCGGTCCTTTGTTGGATATATAGTCTGGAAATATTTTCTCTAGGTTGCCTATCACTGTGTTGATTATTTCCTTTGCTGTACAGAAGCTTTTAATTTAATTAAGTCCCATTTATTTGTATTTGTTGTTGGTATATTTGCCTTTGGAGACTTAGTCATAAATTCTTTGCCTCAGCTGATGTCCAAAAGACATTTTCCGACATGTTCTTCTAGAATTTTTATGGTTTCATACCTTACATTTAAGTCTTTAATCCATTTTGAATTAATTTTTTATGTAGTGAGAAGTAAGAAGCCTGTTTCATTCTTCTGCATGTGGCTATTTAATTTTCCCAGCACTATGGAATAGGGCATCCTTTTTGTATGTTGTTGTCTGCTTTGTTGAAGATCAGTTGGTCACAAGTAGATGGGTTTATTTCTGGGTTCTCTATTCTGTTCCATTGGTCTATGTCTCTACTTTTATACAAGCACCACGCTGTTTTTGTTACAATAGCCCTGTGATATAATTTGAAGTCAGATATTGTGATGCCTTTAGAATTGTTCTTTTTACTTAAGATCACTTTGGCTATTTAGGCTCTTTTTTGGTTCCAAATAAAGCTAAGGATTATTTTTTTTCTAGATCTGTGAAATATGATGTTGGTATATTGATGGGGATTGCTTTGAATCTGTACATCACTTTGGGTAATATGAACATTTTAACAATGTTGATTCTACCAATCCATGAGCATGGGATGGTTTCCCATTTGTTTCTGTCATCTGCAGTTTCTTTCATCAGTGTTTCGTAGTTCCCTTGGAGAGTTCTTTAACCTCCTTTGTTAAGTATATTTCTAGTTACTTTATTTTCTTTGTGACTATCGCAAATGGTATTGAGCCCTTAATTTGATTCTTTGCTAAACTATGTTATTAGTGTGTAGAAATGCTACCGATTTGTGTACATTAATTTTGTAACCTGAGACTTTGCTGAATTCGTTTATCAATTGCAAGAGTCTTTTGGGGCAGTCTTTTGGGTTTTCTAGGTCAGTCTCTGGTTGATGTTTTGTCCATTTGGGGATGATATTATTCCCTGCTCATCATTTTTTTTCTTATGGATATATGTCTATGTCATTGCATTGCAGGATTTTGTATTCGAGTCTTCTCTGTCTAGCTTGTCTTAGTTTATATTGGATACGTTTCCTTAGAGAATCTTTGTAATTTTTGAATGTCTTTTTTTTTTCCTGCTAAGTCGTTGCCTCTGTTTTGGCACCAGATGGTGATGTAAAGCCAGGTTTGTCTCAGCTCTAATAAATCACCAAAGCACTGCCAGCACTGAATGGGGGAGGTGCCATAAGGGATATCCTAACAATGACAGATGGGTGGCTGCAGGTTTTTGCGCAAGGGAACTCTGGACCATACCTCCTGCAGTGTGCTGCTGTTGAACAGCCATTCCGATTTGCAATATCCTTTGGCCAAGTCATAAACCAGAGTTTCCATGGCTGGGGATGGTATTTCCCACACCCACTGTCTCTGTTTGTCCTCAGAAATATTTCTCCCTTCAGGCACTCATGACTCTTCCTGTGGGTTAAGGACAGTTCTCCTGTCAGGGAACCCAACATTGTAAGGATGCTAGTTGTCCACTTCAAGCTCACTTTTTCCAGAGTAGACGCTCTGAGTCAGGGGACATTTTTTTCATATACTTGGTGCAGGGCAGATTGAGGGGATGGGGTTTCATGGAATTGGAAGTCTGATTTTCTTGCCATATGCTCAGGCTTTTCCCATATCTGTGGCCCCAGCAACTGCCTCATTCACATATTTAAATTCTGGTATGTTTGCTTTTGGTTTTCTTTGGATAAAGTGAAGCCAGCTTGCTTCTAGGCTACCATTTTGAAACCAGAAACCTCTCCCACCTCTTTTTGTGTTTCTTTTTTTATTGTTGTTCTTTTGTTTGTTTGTTTCTCTTTCCTTTTTTCTTTCACTTTCTCTCATTCATTCTTTTAATAAAAGATTGATGGTGACACATATCCAACTACCTCTTTGGCAAATATCACAATTCATTTTTCTTTGAGTTACAATATTTAGTAACAAGAGATAAAAGTGAAAGTATCATAAGTACTTTATCTAAGGGGGACTGTAGATACTAATGATGTCAGAAATCATTTTTAAAAATAATTTAGACAAAGCTTGAGGACTGAACTCTGATCTTTTTCTTTGCCTCCCAAAAAAATTCCTTTCTAAGGGGGCCTGGTGAGTCATGCCTACAAATGAGAAAAACTCAGTAAACAGGTTTTTATGATGTTGTTTACTTCCCAAACTGGTTCCAGTATAGCATCACATGAAAGACCCTTCAACATTGGTTTTAGCTGATTCCTGGTCTTTTGGACAAAACCTAACTCTTTCAGCCAACTGTTGACTAAAGAATCCCTAACCACCTATGACTTGGAAGCCCCACTTCAAGATGTCCTGCCCTTTTTGGGCCAAAGCAATGTATGCCCTCCATGTATTGATTTATTATTCTACCTGTAATTATTGTCTTCCTGATAATGTTTAAAAATTAAAGTGTACATTGGCCTAGGCAAAGAATTTATGAAGAAGACCCCAAAGGCAATTACAGCAACAACAAAAATAAATAAATGGGGCCTGATCAAATTAAAAAGCTTCTGCACAGCCAAAGAAACTGTCACAAGAGGAAACAGGCAACCCACAGAATGGGAGAAAATATTCGTGTGCCACAAATCTGACAGAGGGCTGATAACCAGAATTTATTTAGAACTCAGAAAAATCAGCAAGAAAAAATCAAACAACCCCATCAAAAAGTGGGCAAAGGACATGAACAGAAACTTTTCAAAAGAAGACAGAATAATGGCCAAAAAACATATGAAAAAATGCTCAACATCTCTAATCATCAGGGAAATGCAAATCAAAACCCCAATGAGATATCACCTATCTCCAGTGAGACTGGCCTTTATCAAAAAGACCCAAAACGATAAATGTTGGCATGGATGCGGAGAGGTAGGAGCACTCATATACTGCTGGTGGGACTGCAAATTAGTGCAACCTCTGTGGAAAGCCATAGGGAGATACCTTAGACAGATACAAGTAGATCTACCATTTGATCCAGCAATCCCATTACTGGGCATCTACCCAAAAGAACAAAAGTCACTCTACGAAAAAGACACCTGCACTCGAATGTTCATAGCAGCACAATTCACAATTGCAATGATGTGGAAACAACTGAAATGTCCATCAATACATGAGTGGACTATTAAACTGTGGTATATGTATACCATGGAGTACTATTCAGCTTTAAGAAACAATGGTGATATAGCACCTCTTGTATACCCCTGGAAAGTGCTGGAACACATTCTACTAAGCAAGGTATCCCAAGAATGGAAAAACAAGCACCACATGTACTCACCATCAAATTGGTATTAGCTGATCAACATTTAAGTGCACATATAAGCATAACATTTATTAGATGTTGGGCAGGGGGAGGGGGGAGGAGAGAGGAGGGAGGAGGGGATGGGCATATGCACAAACAACGAGTGCGATGCGCACCCCCCGGGGAATGGACACACTTGAAACTCGGACTTGGAGGGGGAGGGAGGGCAAGGGCATCATACGTAACCTAATCATCTGTACCCCTATAATATGCTGAAATAAAAAAAAAAGTTAAAGTGTAACCTAACCACAGTGAATCCACTTGCTCGAGGCTTCTTGGGTGTGGCTGTGGCCATGGTCCTCAAATTCGGCTCAGAATAAACCTTAAATTATTTTACGGAGTATGCCTTCTTTTCCATTGAGAACCTCAATAAATACTAAATCTAGCAAAATTGTAGCTTACTTATAGAATTAAATTAAAATATATTACTATTCTATGATATTACTATTGTATCAATGCCATTGTTCTTACTGATGCTAAACGTAAGTAATAATTTGGTTTACTAAAATCCAGTTTGTTAAAATCCTAGTTTATGGCAGAAAGATAAAGATATTAGTGAGCTCTCCTTTTAATTCAAAATGCATGCTTCCTTGCTATTTACCCTCTAGCATATTTCAACCACTTTGAGGGGGAAATCTCCAAAGTGGTTACATTAGCCAGCAAGTTGCATATGACTGGTGCCCCAGCTTCCTCTCCACCTGCATCTGGAGTCACTCTACTTTCTACATACTCCTTTCAGGCAACACTGGCCTTTGGAGTGTCTTCAAAAGTACAAAGCTCCGCGTCAAAGGCCTTCTGATTATTCTTTTATCTATTGGAAATGCTCTCAATATGGTGTTTTGCTTCCTCACTTGCTAAGAGTCTATACTGAAATGTCACTCCCTCAAAAAGAAGCCAATTTTTTCATCACTAGCAATAGGAATTACTTTTTTCAGCCCAGAGAGGTTCCAGATGTTAAAATTTATTCTGAGTTTTGATCACATAGTTCCAAAAAGTGAAAAGAAACTGAATATTATCTGAGATATCTACAAAGTAATGGTACTTTCACCACCAGGGTGTAATCTGGTAATAGAAATTTATGTGTAATATGGAGTCAATCTCCAGCCTAGAGACATATTTTTGCCCTCACCTACCATAGCCACATTCTATGTGGGCTTTATTTATCAACAAAGACAAAAGCAGAATGAGGGAACCTTAAATTGTCAGGTCAAAAGAACATTTACTGCTAACAGGAATATTGGACCACGTAAGGCTTTTTCTGTGGTGTGTTATTGGTAGGAATCACAAGGGGACCACCCCTTTTCTTTCTCAAAACATTCAGTCACTATCCTGTACTTCATGATTTAAATTCTCTTCCACCTCTATTTTTAGTTACTATAAGGAGTGCTTAGTTGGTATCCTCATTTCCTCTTTGAGCTGCTCAAACAGCTTCTTACCTAGTCTTCTTGTCTCTGGTATTTTACTGCATTTTCAATACGTCTCCTAAAAAATTCTAAAAACCAACTGACGGTGATAAAAATCAAAGAACTGGAACCTATAAGAAGGGAATCGACTGGGTAGGAGAACAAAGAAAAGTGCAAACCCCCAGATTTTTCTCATTTTTTTGTGATCAGTATGTTGTTGTATAAATATACCTACATTGGTTAATCTATCATCAAGTGAAAGGGCAGCTTCCAATTTTTGACTATTGTGAATGAATCCACTATGAAAATTATTTTGTAAGTATTTTTGTTGAATCTATGTTTTTATTTTATTTTTATTGCACACTTAGAAGCAAAATGAATTGTTGGGAATGAAAGAACATATCTAAATTATAGGAAATTAACCAAATATTTTTCAAACAGATTGTATATTTTACTTGCATAATAAATTTGTGAGTCTTGGATATTCCATAGTTTGATAATATTTTTTGTTTTCATTGTTTTTAGTATTAGACTTTGTAGTTAATATGGAGCAGTATCTCAATGTGGTTTTTAATTTGCTGGATATTATTTTCCACATTTTTAATATTTATTTAGTTATCACCTTAGCTTTGTTTTGAAGTGCTGCTTCTTATTCTCTAGCTATTTCTTCTTAGTGGCCACTCGTTTTACTTTTTTTTTTTTCTTTTTGTAAATTGAACATTTCCATGTCTCTGAAGATATCAAATGGGAAATTATACTCGTTTTGATTGCCTGAGTGCATTTTTTCCCAGGTATTTTTTTACATTTGTTCATCTGGACTATTTTATGTTATAATTTATTTCAAGATCTGATTGTCCTTGAGATCCTTTTAAAGTAAAAAGCGGTAAGTAAAAGATACCCAGGAGCTCCGTGGATGGAAATATAAGACCTACATCATTTGCCCAGAGTCATTAGATGGGGTGTCAGCACTCGGCTTTCAACTCTAAAGGTCACAATGTAAAGTTTATGTTCTATGAGTAGTTTCATTTATTTTGAGAAAGTCAATCTATGAATGACTCTTAACATAAAGAGCCAAATTTTTGGCTCCCAGGAATTCTGTGCTTGTGGGGAGAAATGGGATGGAGTATGAGGAAATTATTAACTTTCTGAAGAGACATCAGTGATTTATCTGTTTTTAGCCCTACACATCACACCTGCCTTCCATCAGAGCATGTTTTTAGTCCTCTGTGTCCTTGAGACTGTGCAGGAAAAATTAGCTCCTTCCTCCTTGACTGACTCCCTTGCCACGAAAGTCTCTCATTTGTGGCCTACCAAGTCCTGCTTTGTCAGTGGCAACATTCCACTTTTAATCCTCCATTAGGTGGTAAGACACTATTGTCTTGGTCATTATACACATTGGTTATAGGTTTTATGGTTCTACTGCCACGTGAATGAATTACTGGGGCTTAGATATGGATGTATTTAGTTCAACCATTCGGAACTCATTTATAATTGTTTTTAGAACAAATTTTATAACACTAATAATAATAAATATGGTTGGTATTTAAAGAAATTTGTGTAACAGTAAATACAATTTTGTGAATAAATATTGAATGATAAGACAAAATATTTATGATATATTGGTAAGTATAAAAGTGGTTATCAAATTATGAATCTGATATATTTTCTGTATCTATTCTTCTGTCTGTGTTCACTCTGTACACATACACTTACCATTCATGAGCACACACAGATTTATATTTATGCCTATATACACAAAACAAAATCTTAGAAGAATATATGCCAGAATTTAAAAGTGGGTGACATCAGTTGGGATGTAATATTTTGAATTATGGTTATGTCCAAAATAGATGTTATTCAAAGAGCTTAGAAAAGCTAAAATATCATAAAATAACTGAAATTCAAAGTATCAAGTAAATCATCGAGAACTAGAGTTCTGGTTGTGTCATTCATTAGCCAATTCTACTGTAACACTCACATTTGCATGATATTGAAAATGACAGCATCCCATATCCATTACTGTGTTATTTTCTAATTTTAGAACCTATAATTTTCAGCATTTTGAATAAATAGTTGATCTAATTATTCTTTTTATTAAATGTGTTTGTGAATGACTGGGATAAAATATATTTTAACTCTAAAGCATTCTGGCTACTGTTTGAGAACTGATACTCACCAGCAGCACCTTCCTTGGAATGCCACCCCACTTTAGTGTTCCACAGGATGTAGATGACAGTGCTCAACACTGAGGCGAGAATGACACAAAACAATGGAATGGATTTTCTCTGTTGAATACAGGATTTGTGGTATCATGCAAACAAAGATGCCTGAGCCCGCGTGGAGGCTTACTACTGTGAGATGGGAGAGGCAGGTGGCAGAGGTTTTTTTCTGCCGCTCTTGTGATCTCATAAGAAAGACAGTAAGAAAACATGGCTGTAGCAGGCCGAAATGAGCCCAAAGGGGATAAAGATGAATACAATTCCTGTTACAAAAAAGCATTTCAAATATAGGGGTGTCCTCACAGGAAAATATCGGGATAAGTGGGACCTCACAGAAGAAGTGGCGAATGGAGTCACAGACTGGAAAGTGCATGGGGTACACTGTATGTTCCAGGGAATTTAGAAACTCCACCAACCTGGAGAACGCAGTTCTCTTCATGCAAACACTGGCATTCATGATGACTAAATACCTCAGGGTGTTGCAGACCACAACATAGCTATCATAACACATCAGAGTCAAGAGGACATATTCAGAACCTGTTATGGCTTTGTAGAATTTCACCACATTCCAAAGCCAGTGATATTTCTCCTCAGCATCCAGAAATCAGTGTCTATTTTGAGGACTGTGGTGGAGATAAGTATGAAGTTCACAATAGAGAGCTAGCTGACACGCAAGAACATGGACTAGCACATGGGGGTGTGGAGTTGGGGATCCACTCAAATTAGTAGGATCAGGATGGTATTTCCAGACAGTGTGATAATGTAGATCAGAAGAATTACATATACATGGAAGCTAATAAATCTCATATTTGGAGATAGTCAAATAAAAATGAGATCTCTGGTCAACATGTCAATTCCTGTCCCCATGCTGATGGTAGTATTGAGGAAGTCTGGTGAACCTAGTCAGAGAGTGTGGAAGGAAAACTTTTTCTTGGAGTTTCTTTTTAGACCAGTTGGCAAAAGCCTACTACATTTCCATGTCCTAAACCCCAGGCATAACGCATTACACTAGATCCCTTTCCTTAGTTCTTAGGTAGGAAGTTTCATTTACAAAGGCCGAGAATTTGAGACAGGGCGAGTTCCAAGCTCACTGTGCTTAAACATATACCAGCTGTGTGGGCATGAGCAAATTACCTAATTTATCTGAATCTAGATTCTTTAATCTTTATAAAGATGGTGCTATGGTTTGAATGTATTTCTTCCGAAGTTCTGCTGTATCCAAAGTAATAGTATTTTTTTTTTATTTCAGCATATTATGGAGGTACAGATGTTTAGGTTATGTATGTTGACCTTACCCATCACCCGAGTCTGAGTTTCAAGCACGTCCATCTCTCGGATGGGGTACATTGCACTCTTTGTGTATGCATATACCCGTCCCAACCTCGCCCTTACCACTCCCCTTGCCCCTCTCCCCGCTGCCCAACATCCAATAGATGTTATTCTTATATGTACACTTATGTGTTGATCAGTTAATACCAATTTGATGGTGAGTACATGTGGTGTTTGTTTTTCCGTTCCTGGGATACTTCACTTAGTAGAATGCGTTCCAACCCTATCCAGGAGTATACAAGAGGTGCTATATCACCATTGTTTCTTAAAGATGAATAGTACTCCATGGTATACATATACCACATTTTATTAATCCACTCATGTATTGATGGACACTTGGGTTGTTTCCACATCTTTGCAATTGTGAATTCTGCTGCTATAAACATTTGGGTGCAGGTGTCTTTCTTATAGAGTATCACTTGTTCTTTTAGGTAGATGCCTAGTAATGGGATTGCTGGATCGAATGGTACTTCTACTTGTATCTCTTTAAGGTATCTCAATATTGCTTTCCACAGAGGTTGCACTAGTTTGCAATCCCACCAGCAGTGCATGAGTGTTCCTATCTCTCCACATCCACACCAACATTTATTGTTTGGGGGACTTTTTGATAAAGGCCAGTCTCACTGGAGAGAAGTGATATCTCATTGTGGTTTTGATTTGCATTTCCCTGATGATTAGAGATGTTGAGCATTTTTTCATATGATTTTGGGCCATTATTCTTTCTTCTTTTGAAAAGTTTCTGTTCATGTCCTTTGCCCCCTTTTTGATAGGGTTATTTGATGTTTTCTTGTTGATTTTCCTGAGTTCTAAGTAGATTCTAGTTATCAGCCCTTTATCAGATTTGTAGCATGCAAAAATTTTCTCCCATTCTGTAGGTTGTCTGTTTGCTCTTGTGACAGCTTCCTTGGCTGTGCAGAAGCTTTTTAATTTGATCAGGTCCCATTTATTTATTTTGGTTGTTGCTGTGATTGCCTTTGGGGTCTTCTTCATAAATTCTTTGTCTAGGCCAATGTCTAGAAGAGTATTTCCAACATCTTCCTCTAGAATTCTAATAGTTTCATTAATTAGGTTTAAATCTGTTACCCAGCATGAGTTGATCTTTGTGAGAGGTGAAAGGTGTGGATCCTGGTTCTGTCTTCTACGTGTGGCTATCCAGTTTTCCCAGCACCATTGATTGAATAAGGATTCTTTTCCCCCGTGTATGTTTTTGTCTGCTTTGTCAACAATTAGGTGGCTGTATGAGGATGGTTTTATATCTGCGTTCTCAGTTCTGTTCCACTGGTCAATGGCTCTATTTTTGTGCCAGTACCAAGTGTTTTGATTACTACAGCCTTATAATAAAGTTTGAAGTCTGGTAAGTTGATATCTCCCATTTTGTTTTTATTGCCTAGAATTGTTTTTGCTACGCGGGGTCTTTTCTGGTTCCATACGAAGTGTAGAATTAATTTTTCTACATCTGTGAAGAATGATGTTGGTATTGTAATAGGGATTGCGTTGAATCTGTAGATCAATTTGGGTAGTATAGACATCTTAACGATGTTGATTCTGCCGACCCAAGAGCATGGTATGGTTTTCCACCTGTTTACGTCCTCTGCTATTTCCTTCCTCAATGTTGCATAGTTCTCCCTGTAGAGGTCTTTTACCTCCTTAGTTAAATATATTCCTAGATACTTTATTTGCAGATAGTGAGAGTTCGATCTCTTCTGTTCCCATTCATATGCCTTTAATTCCACTCTCTTGCCTGATTGCTATGGTCAGGACTTCCAGCACTATGTTGAATAGAAGTGGAGATAGTGGGCAATCTTGTCTGGTTCCAGTTCTAAGTGGGAATGCTTTCAATTTTTCCCCATTCAGTATGATGTTGGCTGTGGGTTTGTCATAAATGGCTTGTATTATTTTTAGGTAAGCCCCATCTATGCCTATTTTGTTAAGTGTTCTTATCATAAAAGGGTGTTGAACTTTGTCAAATGCTTTTTCTGCGTCTATTGAGAGAATCACATGGTTTTTATTTTTGCTTCTGTTTATGTGGTGAATTACGTTTATACATTTGTGTATGTTGGACCATCCCTGCATCTCTGGAAGGAAGCTCACTTGGTCATGATGGATTATTTTCTTAATAAGCACCTGGATTCAGTTAGCTAGAATATTGTTGAGAATTTTTGCATCTATATTCATGAGGGATATTGGTCTGTAGTTTTCCTTTTTTGTTGTGTCCTTTCCTGGTTGTGGTATCAGGATTATGTTGGCTTCCTAAAATGTGTTGGGGAGAAATCCATCTTTCCTGATGCTGTGGAATAATTGCTGTAAGATAGGCACCAGTTCTTCTTTGTAGGTGTGGTAAAATTCAGGTGTGAAAGCATCTGGTCTGGGACTTTTCTTTTTTGGAATGTTTTTTATTGCTGTTTCAATTTCGGTCCTTGATATTGGTCTGTTCAGGAATTCCATTTCTTCCTGGTTGAGCCTAGGGAGGTTGTGTGTTTCTAAAAATTTGTCCACTTCCACCACATTTTCCAGTTTGTGTGCATAAAGGTTTTTGTAATATCATAAATTATATCTTGAATCTCCACGGCATCAGTTGTAACTTCTCCTTTTTTGTTCCTGATGGAGCTTATTAGGGATTTTTCTTTTCTGTTTTTCCGTAGTTTAGCCAAAGGTGTGTCAATTTTGTTTATTTTTTCAAAGAACCAACTTTTAGTTTCATTAATCTTCCCATACAGTTTCTCTGTCGTCAATTTCATTTAGTTCTGATTTGATCTTATTAATTTGTCTTCTTCTGCTGGGTTTGGTCTGTTCTTCTTTTTCCAATTCTTTGAGTCGATTCATTAGGTTGTCTATTTGTGATCTTTTTGACTTTTGGATACAGGAATTTATGGAAATAAACTTTCCTCTCAGGACTGCTTTGGCTGTGTCCCACAGATTTTGATAACTTGTGTCGCCTTTGTCGTTTAGTTCAAAGAATCTTCTGATTTCCATCTTTACTTCCTCATTTATGAAGGAATCATTCAGCAGAAAGTTGTTTAATTTCCATGACTTTCTGTAGAGTTGAGAGTTTCTGTTGGGGTTGATTTCCGTTTTTATTCTACTGTGATCTGAGAAGATGCATGGTATGATTTCTATTTTTTTAAATTTTTTGAGACATGCTTTGTGTCCTAGAATATGGTCAATCTCAGAGAATGTCCCATGAGCTGATGAGAAGAACGTGTATTCAGTGGTTTTTGGGTAGAATGTCCTGTAAATGTCAGTCAAGCCCATTTGTTCTAGAGTTCTGTTTAAGTCCATTGTTTCTTTGTTAATTTTCTGTTTTGAGGATCTGTCCTGTGCTGTCAGTGGGGTGTTGAAGTCTCTGACTATTATGGTGTTGCTGTCTATCAATTTGTTTAGATCAAGTAGAGTTTCCTTTATGAATCTGGGTGCAC